>CAUYUJ010003960.1:0-20000 GCA_963575745.1 Prorocentrum cordatum
CCTCCTCCTCCTCCTCTTCCTCCGCCTCCTCCTCCTCCTCCTCCTCCTCCTCCTCCATTCCGTTTCCTTATACATAACTCCTCCCTGTCGCACCCCGGGGCCAGTTTTAGGGCGGGCCGGGCGTTTCGCCTGAGACTTCCTCACCATTTATGACCCTGAAGCTTCAACATTGGCAACGGTTACACAGATGGAGGGCGGGTGATTTCAAAATGTGACTCTCGCCTTAGCGCCGCTCACAGTCGTCTTAACAATTTGCAAGAGCTTCTCGGATTGAGGGGAACCCGTTTTCAAAATGTGGCTCTCGCCTTAGCGCCGAGCACATTCGTCTTGACAAGTTGCAAGAGTTTTACGGATTGAGAGCGGTTCCTTTTCCCAACGTGGCTCCCGCCTTTACGTGCGTTCGCGGTTGAAGTCCCAAGAATGGCGTTCTTGCACGTTCAGGATCGTCCAAACGCATCAGTCAAGTTGATCCGTGGCGTTGAAATCCCGAGAACAATGTTTTGGCATGCCTCAGGGTCTTCAAACTGTTGTCTTCTAACGAGGCAGTTCCCTCACCGGAAATGAACCGCTGTAGGGGCCCACGAAGAGGGAGCTTGGAGGGAGGGTTCTTTCCAACATCGTTGATGACTCTTGGGTTTATACTGGTGCTCCTCCTCCTCCTTCTCCTCCTTCTCCCCCTGCTCCTCCTCCTCTTCCTCCTCCCTCACCTCATCCTGGATCGGCAGCGTTTCCTCCCTCACCCCTGCTCTCTCGTCCCTGCTCCCTGCCCCAACGCCCATCATCAGTATCGTCCCCATCAATTCTCCCTACAGCCAACCCGTATCATAAGGACGCGGGATAAGGATGCAAGGGCCTTGGAAGCCCATGTCGAAGCTTTTCGAGGGGGGCGCGGCCAACGAAAGTGGCCAAGGATGGACCGAGGAGGCAAGGTTGCCCATCCTTACTATGCGGGTTGACTGTACTCCCTAGACTCATCTGGTGTGCCACTCGCCACCCAGCAGTCAACAAGGGCCGCACAAAGACGGCAGCGTGCCATCCGCCCCGCTGCAGGCAGGAGATGGTGGGGCTCCGAGCCCGGATCTGAGGCGCCGCGCGCAACCCCCTTTCCGTGGTTGGGCGACTCCAAGACGCCACCGTCCGCGCAACCATCATGGTCGATGCACCACGGCGAGCAGATGCCCCAGCCGACATGGCCGCGACCGACTTACCTGGCCCTCCTGACGGCGCGGTCGCCTTGCCAAAGGCAGGAAGACGGGCGAGAAGCGCACCATGGCGCCATGAGTCTTTTTAGGCCCTCGTCGCCTCGTCGCCATCGGCCATCACCCGCCAGCACCGCACACGCCATCGCCTGCCATCTGGCTCGAGTCTGTATACAAACGCTCAAGCGCCCCCGGGCCTCCCCAGGACAAACACCTGCGACCAGCTGCCATGGCAGCTCGACCCACGCTCTCGCTAGAGGGACCCTGCGTGACGAAGATGCAGCTCTAGGCTGTCGTGTCCTGGTCCTGGCTACGCTTGGCCGCGAGGCAAAATGTCACGGCGGCGGTCCAGCTCGCCTCCTCGCACTACCACAATTTGGATATCGTCACTTCCGAAGCCCACAGCGCCGAGGGCCAGAAGGCGCTCGACCCCGAAGACCAGCTCGACCACACGGGAACGATCTACCCAGGGCTTTGGGCCTTCGTCGCCATGTACGACCCTGCCAGGGATGCCAGTGAGCAGAGCGACTGGACGTGCATCTCGATCGTCGAAGACCCGCCCTCTCCGCTGGGTCCCATCATCGACAACGTGGACACCTACCTCGTCGACGCTCAGGAGTGGTCCGTGGTGCAGTCCCGGACTTCCAGCAGGAGCGGAGCACGTGCACGGCGAGGAACATCCTCCTCCCTCTCCTCAAGGAGTGCCCGCTCTTGACGCTCCGCTTGGACACGTCGCGCGAGATGTTCATCAATGGCCATCATGGCCAAGCTGCACCGCTGCCCAAGGGTCACAATCGGCTGCCCATGCTCAAGGGCAACGCCGTACTATCGCCGACGGCAAGGTAATCTATATATATATATATATATATATATACATCGGAGAAAACGGGCCCGTGGCGCACTCCCAAAGGAGGGGGGGGTCCCCCCTTGGCTACCCCGCCCCCCTTGCACCTGCCCTGCCGGAAGCCCCCCCCCTCCTTTTTTCCACCCCTCGGAACCCCTCCTCTTCGCGCTGCGGGAGCTCCCCCCCCCCTCCCCCCCCCCCCTTGGGCCTCCCTTGCCAGAAGCCCCCCCCCCCTCATTGCTATTCCGCCCCTCGGAAACTCCCCTCCCCCCTTTTTTGCGCGCTCTGAAGCTACCCCGCCCCCCCCCCCCCCCCATTTCCAAAGGTAGGGGGGGGGCTACTTATCTACCCCCCCCCCCTTGAACCTCCCCTGCACCCCCCCTCCTTGGGCCCCTCGGAAGCCCCCCCCCTTGGCCAGGGGAAGGCCGGAAAGAGCGCCGAAAAAACCAACAGAGCGCGGGAAACCGAAAGGGTGCGGAAACCAGAGGGCGCTGAAAACCGAAGGGGCGCCGAAAACCCAAAGGGCACGCGCCGAAAACCAAAACGGCGCCGAAAACCAAAGATGCGCCAAAAACCAGAAGAGCACCGAAACCCAAAGGAGCGCCGAAAAACCACAGGGGCGCCGAAAACCAAAAGCGCGCCGACAGCCAAAGGGGGCCGAAAACCAAAGGAGCGCCGAAAACAGAAAGAGCGCCGAAAAGCAGAGGGGCGCCGAAAACCACAAGGCGCCGAAGACCTTAAGAACGCCAGAAACTAAAGAGGCGCCCCCCAAAAAACTAGCCTGGCGAAGGACCCAACCATATGCAGTTGTGGGTATCGCAATTGTGGGTATCGTCTTCGGTGGAGCTCCCGATGGGCCACGAAACGCTGTGAAGACGCATGCGAACTTTGGAACTGGGGCCTTCGGTGGACTCCCTATGAGGCCACGAAACGCTGTGCTGGGTGGAGGAGACGCATGAGGCCGTCGGTGGAGCTCCCTATGGGGCCACGAAACATTGTACTGGGCGGGGCAGACGAATGTGAACGGTTCCACTGGGACCTTCCGTGGAGCCACCTATGGGCCACGAAACGCAACACTGGGTGGGGAAGAGGCATGCAGACTTTGCAACTGGGGCATCCGGTGGAGCTCCCAAGGAGCGACGAAACGCAGCGCCATGTGGGGTAGACGCATGTGGACACCGCCACAAGGGCCTTACGTGGAGCTCCCCATGGGATCACGAAACGCTGTGCTGGGTGGGGGAGACACATGTGGACACCTCCATTGGGGCCTTAAGTGTAGCTCCCTATGGGGCCACGACACGCTGTGCTTGGTAGGGGAGACGCATGTGGACACCGCCACCGGAGCCTCAGGTGGAGCCCCCTATGGGTCCACGAAACGCCGTGCTGGGTGGGCTAGACGCACGTGGACACGGCCACTGGTGCCTTAGGTGGAGCTCCCTGTGGGGCCACGAAAGGCTGTGCTGGGTGGGGGAGACGCATGTGGACACTGGCACTGGGGCCTTAGGTGTAGCTCCCTATGGGGCCAAGAAACGCCGTGCTGAGTAAGCTAGACGCATGTGGGCACGGCCACTGGTGCCTTAGGTGGAGCTCCTGGGGCCACGAAGCGCCGTGCAGGGTAGGGGAAACGCATGTGGGTACCGCCATTGGGGCCGTCGGTGGAGCTTCCTATTGGGCCACGAAACGCTGTGCTGGGTGAGCGAGACGCATGTGGACACCGCCGCTGGAGCCTTAGGTGGAGCTCCCCATGTTGCCACGAAACGCTGTGTTGGGTGGGGGAGACGCATGTGGACACCGCCACTGGGGCCTTAAGTGGAGCTCCCCATGGGATCACGAAACGCTGTGCTGGGTGGGGGAGACGCATGTGGACACCTCCACTGGGGCCTTCGGTGGAGCTCCCCGTTGGGCGACGAAACGCTGTGCTGGGTGGGGAAGCCGCATGTGGGTATTGCCACTGTGGCCTTAGGTGGAGCTCCCTATGGGGCCACGAGAAGCTGTGCTGGGTGGGGGGACGCATGTGGACACCGCCGCTGGAGCCTTAGGTGGAGCTCCCAATGGGGCCACGAAACGCTGCGCTGGGTGGGGGAGACGCATGTGGACACCGCCGCTGGGGCCGTAGGAGGACTTCCCGACGGGGCCACGAAACGTTGTGCTGGGTAGGGGAGACGCATGAGGGCACCGCCACTGGGGCCTTAGGTGGAGCTCCCCATAGGTCCACGAAACGCCGTGCTGGTTTGGGGAGACGCATGTGGACACCACCACCGGGATCTTCGGTGGAGCTCTTTATGGGGCCATGCAAACACCGCCACTGGGGCCTTAGATGGAGCTCCCTTTGAGGCCACGAAGCGCTGTGCTTGGTGGGGGAAACGCATGCGAACACCGCCACTGGGGCCTTGGGTGGGGCTCCCTATGGGGCCACGAAACGCCGTACTGGGTGGGGGAGACGCATGCGAACACCGCCTCTGGGGCCTTAGATGGAGCTCCCTATGGGGCCAGCGAAACGCTGTGCTGGGTGGGGGAGACGCATGCGAACACCGCCACTAGGGCCTTAGGTGGCCCTCTCTATGGGGCCGCGAAACCCTGTGCTGGGTGGGGGAGACGCATGCGAACACCGCCATTGAGGCCTTCGATGGGGCTCCCTGTGGGGCCACGAAACGTGTCATGGGTGTGGCGAAATTGGTGGCGATGATGGTGCCGATAACGGTGGTGATCATGACGTCGATGATGATGATGATGATGATGATGATGATGATGATGATGATGATGATGATGATGATGATGATGATGATGATGATGATGATGATGATGATGATGCTGATGATGATGCTGATGATGATGATGCTGATGATGATGAGGAGGATGAGGTGAGGAGGATGAGGTGATGATGATGATGATGATGATGATGATGATGATGATGATGATGATGATGATGATGATGATGGCGATGACGATGATGATGAAGCTGATGATGATGACGACGACGAGGACGTGCGCAGTGCAGAGGCAGGGATGGGAGGAGGGAGGAAGGGAGGGAGGGAGGGAGGAAGGAAGGAAGGACGGAACGCGGGGCGCTGTCTCTTCAAAACGAAGACCCAACACCACAGGATGGTTGGGAAAAACTCCGAAAACCAGAACGGCGTCGAAAATCAAAGAGACGCCGAAAACCAGAAGAGCGCCGAAAACCAGAGCAGCGCCGAACACCAGAAGGGCGCCGAAAACTAAAAAGCACCCACACCCGAAAAGGCGCCAAAAAACCAAAGGGTCGCCGAACTTGACAAAGACGCCGGAAACCAAAGCGGCTCCCAAAACCAATAGAGAGCTGACAACCAAAAGATCGCTAAACACCAAAAGGGCACCGAAAAACAAGACACTGCCGAAAACCAAAGGAGCACCGAAAACCAAAAGGGCACCAAAGACCAAAACAGCGCCGAAAAACCAAATGAGCGCCGAAAAACAAAGGGGCGCCGAAAACCACAAGGGCGCCGAGAATCAAAGGCGCGCCGAAAACCGAAGGGCGCCGAAAACCAAAGGAGCGTCGAAAACCAAGGGAGCGCAGAAAACCGATAGGAGGACGAAACCAACAAAGTGCTGAACGCAAAAAGGTGCTCCGAAAACCAAAGATGCGACCGAAACCACAAGGACACCGAAAACCAAAAGGACACCGAAAACCGAAGGAATACCGAAAACCAAGAGGGCACCAAAAACTAAAGAGGCGCCACACATCCAAGGGGCGCCGAAAACCAAAAGAAACGCCGAAAACTCAAGGGGCACCGAAAACCAACGATGTGCCGAAAACCAAAGAGGCGCCGAAAAACCAAAGTGGCGCCGATAGCCAAAAGATTGCCGACAACGAACGAGGCGCCGAAAACAACAGAAGCTCCGAAGACGGACAGGGCGCCGAAGACAAAAAAGGCTGCGAAAACCTAAGGGCGCTAAAAACCACAGGAACGCCAAAAACCGAAGGGGCGCCGAAAACCAAAGAGGCACCGAAAACCAAAGGAGCGCTGAAAACCAACGATGCGCCGAAAACAAATAGGGCGCCGAAAAACCAAAGACGCGCCGATTACCAAAAGGGCGTCGAAAACCAAAGGGCGCCAAAAACGAAAGGCGCGCATAGCCGAAGGGCGCCCAAAACCAAAGGGGCGCCGAAAACCAAAGGAGCACCGAAAACCAACGATGCGCCGAAAGCAAAAAAGGCGCCGAAAAACCAAACACGCGCAGATAACCAAAAGGGCATCGAAAACCAAAGGGCGCCAAAAACGAAAGGCGCGCCGAAAACCAAACGAGCGCCGAAAACGAAAAGGGCGCCAAAGACCAAAACATCGCCGAATAACCAAATGAGCGCCGAAAAATTAAGGCGTGCCGAAAACCACAAGGGCCGCAAAAAACCGCAGGAACGTCAAAAACCAAAGGGGCGCCGAAAAGCAAAGGAGCACCGAAAACCAATGATGCGCCGAAAGCAGAAAAGGCGCCGAAAAACCAAAGACGACCCGATAACCAATAAGGCGTCGAAAACCAAAGGGCGCTAAAAACGAAAGGCTCGCAGATAGCCGAAGGGCGCCCCAAACCAAAGGGGCGCCGAAAACCAAAGGAGCACCGAAAACCAAAGGAGCGCCGAAAGCAAAAAAGGCGCCGAAAAACCAAAGACGCGCAGATAACCAAAAGGGCATCGAAAACCAAAGGGCGCCAAAAACGAAAGGCGCGCAGAAAACCAAAGGAGCACCGAAAACAAAAAGAGCACCAATGACGAAAACAGCGCCGAAAAACCAAATGAGCGCCGAAAAACAAAGGGGCGCCGGAAACCACACGGGCGCCGAGAATCAAAGGCGGCGCCGAAAACCAAAGGAGCGCCGAAAACCAATGGGGCGCAGAAAACCGATAGGAGGACGAAAACCAACAAAGCGCCATACGCAAAAAGGTGCTCCGAACACCAAATATGCGCCGGAAACCACACGGACACCGAAAACCAAAAGGACACCGAAAACCGAAGGCGCACCGAAAACTAAGAGGGCGCCAAAAATTAAAGAGGCGCCACACACCCAAGGGGCGCCGAAAACCAAAAGAAACGCCGAAACTCAAGGGGCACCGAAAACCAACGATGCGCCGAAAACCAACGAGACGCCGAAAAACCAAAGTGGCGCCGATAACCAAAAGATTGCCGACAACGCAAGAGGCGCCGAAAACAACAGAAGCTCCGAAGACGAACAGGGCGCCGAAGACAAAAAGGGCGCCGAAAACCAAAGGGCGCCAAAAACCGCAGGAACGCCAAAAACCGAAGGGGCGCCGAAAACCAAAGAGGCACCGAAAACCAAAAGGTTGACGAAAACGAAGGAGGCGCCGAAAGCAAACAGGGCGCCGAAAAACCAAAGACGCGCCGATAACCAAAAGGGCGTCGAAAACCAAAGGGCGCCAAAAACGAACGGCGCGCAGATAGCCGAAGGGCGCCCCAGACAAAAGAGGCGCCGAAAACCAAAGGAGCACCGAAAACCAACGATGCGCCGAAAGCAAAAAGGGCGCCGAAAAACCAAAGACGCGCAGATAACCAAAAGGGCATCGAAAACCAAAGGGCGCCAAAAACGAAAGGCGCGCCGAAAACCAAACGAGCGCCGAAAACGAAAAGGGCACCAATGACCAAAACAGCGCCGAATAACCAAATGAGCGCCGAAAAATTAAGGGGCGCCGTACACCACAAGGGCCGCAAAAAACGAAGGAACGCCAAAAACCGAAGGGGCGCCCAAAACCAAAGAGGCACCGAAAACCAAAAGGTTGACGAAAACGAAAGAAGCGCCGAAAGCAAACAGGGCGCCGAAAAACCAAAGACGCGCCGATAACCAAAAGGGCGTCGAAAACCAAAGGGCGCCAAGAACGAAAGGCGCGCAGATAGCCGAAGGGCGCCCCAGACCAAAGGGGCGCCGAAAACCAAAGGAGCACCGAAAACCAACGATGGGCCGAGAGCAAAAAGGGTGCCGAAAAACCAAAGCCTCAAAAGCCCCCCCTCCCCTTTGAAAAAGGAACACCGAGGCTGACCCCGGGCCCCGTAAAGAGGGGGAAGGGGGGCAGCTTCCAAGCCGCCCCCCCCACTTTAGCTAGGGCCCTCCCAACTGAAAAAGGCTAAAAAAACGAGGGGAGGAGCGTCGAAGGCGCCCCCCCTTTTCCCAGAGGGGGGGCAGCTTGAAGCTGGGGCCCTCATTTTAGGGAGAACTGCGCCACAAACGCGCTCTTTCACACACACACACACACACACACACACACACACACATATATATATATATATATATATATATATATATATATATATATCCGCCGGCCCCCTTTGTGGGGCCACACAGGCTGCGAGGCGCGGGTTCGCAGTTTCCAGTACCAGTTGTAGCTTGTAGTTTCCAGTGTTACAGTTCTGCTTCTTGCTGGTTACTGTAACTAGTTGATTGACCGCGCGAGGGGGGGGGAGGCCCAAACAGGATTTTTAGCACCCCCTGGGCGCGTTGTCTGAATTGCTGGGGGGGCTCGAAATCGACACCCCTCACGCAGATCCGCGGGGTCAGGGTCCAAAAACACAGGGATTTGCCACATTTCTGAAATTCGGTGCCACCCCTCACGCAGATCCGCGGGGTCAGGGTCCAAAAACACATGGGATTTGCCACATTTCTGAAATTCGGTGCCACCCCTCATGCAGATCCGCGGGGTCAGGGTCCAAAAACACAGGGGATTTGCCACATTTCTGAAATTCGGTGCCACCCCTCACGCAGATCCGCGGGGTCAGGGTCCAAAAACACAGGGGATTTGCCACATTTCTGAAATTCGGTGCCACCCCTCACGCAGATCCGCGGGGTCAGGGTCCAAAAACACAGGGGATTTGCCACATTTCTGAAATTCGGTGCCACCCCTCACGCAGATCCGCGGGGTCAGGGTCCAAAAACACATGGGATTTGCCACATTTCTGAAATTCGGTGCCACCCCTCACGCAGATCCGCGGGGTCAGGGTCCAAAAACACAGGGGATTTGCCACATTTCTGAAATTCGGTGCCACCCTTCACGCACATCCATCGCAAGGCGTGGTAACCCAAACTGCGAGAACTCCCTCGGCCCTTTAATCGCAAGGTGTGGTAACCAAGCCCGTAAACCATACACGTCTTACCAATCGCCAGGTGTGGTAACCCCTCTTGTGATCAGTTGGTTTTGCTGATTGCGAATCGGCTTCGCATGAAGTTTCGATACTGCTTCACGACAGCGCCAAGGCCTCATGACTTAGCTCTTCCATGGCCCATTCTCCGAGAGAGGGGGCCGGCGGCAGGGGGCGAAGCCCTTACGGATATATATATATATATATATATATATATATATATATACATGTGTGATATATATATATGTATATATACATACATATACATATATACACATATATATATATATATATATATATATATATATCGCCATCGACCCCGAGCTGGACATCGGGTTCGGCCCGGAGTGCGAGACCATGCCACTACCAGGTGACTTCGACCAACGGGATGCCGACGTGATGGCCCGCAGTCACACGACCAGCTGAGGCAGAGCATTCACATGTTTTACGGGCTGCCCTACTTCAACTACACGGCGCCCATCCCCTCGGCTAACGCGCGAGCCACCTACTTTAGCAGCACTACTACGCGTACCAGCAAGTACGCTGCATCCCAAGACGGCGGCGAAAGTACCACGGCTGTTGCCAAGCCTACGGGCAATGCGGGTAAACCGACATCTGCGTTTTCTGTGAGCTCGTTCGCATGGGCACGGCGGTCCTCTGCCCGGGCGGACATCGAGCTGCTCTGGCGCCCCATCTGCCCTACCTGACCTCGGCGGTCATGGGATAGCTTGCTGCTGGTGTTGGTGGACCTCCCTCTTCTACCTCTCTCCCTCTCGTCCTGATATGGCTCGCCACGAGACCGTCTCTTCCGACGAAATGGAAGGCAGGACAAAAAGCAGACATCACGGATCCCGGTAAGGGACAGTAGCTAAATCAGATTGAACGGCCGTTCCCAGGAGATGGGCATCACAACTCATGGATCCTGTCAAAGGGCGTCGCCCGTTCCGCAGAAGCTTTACGGCAGATCGGGGCAGAGAAAAAGAAGAGGATGACAACGACGAGGGAGGACGAGGAGTACATGGGGAACGACGACGATGACCACGATCCGGTGGCAACTCATGGGAGCATCCCATACCATCTTGTCGGCTCTTGCGAATCGACGTTAGTCAACGCTCAATCGACGCCGACCGACGCAATGTCAGCGCTATCTCATCGACTCCCAGACGCGCATCGGCGCGAATTGACGCGAAAGGCAAAATTGAGAGGGTATATCAGGCTCCCATGACGACGATGACGACGAAGAGGAGGAGAACGACGACGACGACGAAGACGACGATGACGACGAAGAGGAGGAGAACGACGTGCTGCCGAGCCACGACGATGACGTGCTGCCGAGCCACGACGATGACGACGAAGAGGAGGAGAACGACGACGACCACGACCGCGACGAGCACCCTGGACGCGCGGAAGCCCTTCAGAGAAAGGGTGGGGGGTGACAACGACGAGGGAGGACGAGGAGCATCAGGGGAACGAGGACGTTGACCACGACGACGACGACGACGACGACGACGACGAAGAGCCCTCCTCCTCCTCCTCCTCCTCCTCCTCCTCCTCCTCCTCCTCCTCCTCCTCCTCCTCCTCCTCCCCTCCCCCTCCACCTCCACCTCCACCACCTCCTCCTCCTCCTCCTCCTCCTCCTCCTCCTCCTCCTCCTCCTCCTCCTCCTCCCCCCCCTGGAGAGCGACGACGACCGCGACTGCGACGAGCACCCCCCGGACGCGCGGAGGCCCTTTCGGAGGCCGCCGTGGAGGCCTCACGGGGGCTCCGGCCAGCCGTCGACGACTGCGAGGTCCCCTCGGTCTCTCGGCCTCCTCGCCCCGGGGACGGCGCCCGCCCCCCACAGAGGGGTGGGAGGGAGGAGGAGGGAGGAGGGATGAGGAGCAGGGACGAGGAGGAGGAGGAGGAGGAGGAGGAGGAGGAGGAGAGGGAGGAGGGAAGAGGAGGAGGAGGAGGAGGAGGAGGAGGAGGAGGAGGAGGAGGGAGGACCAGTGCAAACTCGAGAGTCGTCAACGATGTTGGAATTAACCATCCCTCCAGGCTCCCTCTTCATGGGCCCCTACAGCGGCTCATTTCCACTGAGGGAACTGCCTCGTTAGAAATCAACCGTTTGAAGACCTGGAAGCATGTCTAAATATTGTTCGCGGGATTCCAACGCCACAGATCAACCTGACTGTTGCGTCTTGACGATCCTGAATCGCGCGAGAACGCCATTCCTGGAACTTCACCACCTCGGATCAGCGTAATCCTGAATCCTTCCAAAAAAACACCATTCCTGGTACGTTGATCATGGGAATCCGTGGAACTCTTGCAAGCTTTTAAAACGACTCGCGAGAGCCAGAGCCAAATTTTGAAAAGGAGCCGCCCTCAACCCGTGAAACTGCAATTGTTTAAAACGAATGTGCGCGGCGCCAAGGCGAGAGCCATATTTCGAAAAAGAACCCGCCCTCAGTTCGTGAAACTCTCGCAAAATTTTGAAACGAATGTGCTCGGCGCTAAAGCGAGAGCTATATTGTGAAAACGTGTGGCCCTCAATATGTGAAACTCTTGCAAGTGTTTAACGCGAATGCGCGCGGCGCTAAGGCGAGAGCTACATTTTGAAGACGACCCGCCCTGCATCTGTGAAACTGTTGCCAATGTTTAAGCTTCAGGGTCATAAATGGTGAGGAAGGCTCAGGCGAAACGCCTGGCCCGCCCTAAAAACTGGCCTCGGGGTGCGACAGGGAAAAGTTATTCATAAGGAAAAGGAATGGGGGAGGAGGAGGAGGAGGAGGAGGTGGAAGAAGAGAGAGGAGGACCAGAGTAAACCCAAGATGTACCAGCGAGGCTGCCCATTCCCGAATTGTCTTTGCCACGTGCCACGTCCCACGAGGTGCACGCTCTGCGCTGGACGCTACAATGCTGATCTGGCAACTGGTATGCCGAAGTGGAACGAGGGGAAGAAAGAAGACGAGGAAGTGAGATTTGATAGATATCTGCGCCCAATTGGGCCCCAAGAGGCAAACAGCACTGATTACACTTTGCTTCTTGCAAGATTTAAACGTTCTCGCGTTTTCGGGCATCCGATGTCCCAAGACTGCCCAAGAGGCCCCAAGAGGCCCCCAAGAGAGCCCCTAAGACGGCCCCAACACGGCCCAAGAGGCCCCCAAGACAGCTAAAGAGGCACACAAGGAAGCCTCAAGAGGGGCCCAAAAGGGGAATTAAGTACTGACATCTCGCACCTTCCCCCAAGATGGCATCCATGACCCCAAACATATCCCAGAGAGGCATCCAAAAGGCCCCCAAAGGCGCAAGAGGGCCCCCAAAGGACCCCCAAGAGGGCCCCAAGAGACAAACATCACTCAATGTCCGTAGTTGTTTTTTATTGCGCCAGATGTTAACATGATCGCCTTTTCAGGCTTCAGACGCTCCAAGACGGCCCAAGAGGCCCCCAAGGCTGCTCCAAGACGGCCCAAAAGGCCCCACACGGCCCAAGAGGAAGAGGGCTCCAAGACAACCCAGGAGGCCCCCCAAGACGGCCCGACAGGATGGCCCGAAGAGAAGCCCAAGAGGGGGATCACGAACGTACGTGTGGAACCGTTCTCCCCAGAATGGCCCCCGAGACCGCCCGCAGGCCCCAAGGCTGAAAAGCCGACGGGAACTGACGAAGATGCCCGAAAATACCTCGAAACATCCTGCCCCTGACTCTGCGCGTGCCACCGAAGACCCACCAGCCCCAGGACGGTGTCGAACACGGGGGGTAGAGGCCTCCTAGGTGGGGTCCGGGTGGATGGGTTCGAAGGATCGCGCCGAATCGCCGATGCATCGCCGATGCATCGGGGACGTCGGCGACGCATCGGCGACATCGGTGTGGAGAACATCGGGCTCCGCATCGAACCGCATCGCCGATACATCGGCGATGCGGCGCGATCCTCCGACCCCATCTACTCCGACCCCATCCAGGGAAGGAGGAGGGGTAGGAGGAGGAGGGGTAGGAGGAGGAGGAGGAGGAGGAGGAGGAGGAGGAGGAGGAGGAGGAGGAGGAGGAGGAGGAGGAGGAGGAGGAGGAGGAGGGGGAGGAGGCCCAGAGGGAGGCCGCGCGGGCGCGGAGGCCCTCAAGAGGCCCCCCCAAAGGGCTCCTCCCGGCGACCCCCCCGCCGAGCTGCCGGCGGCGGGCACGCGCCGAGCCGCTCCCGAGCAGCGCGGCGGGCTCTCCGGGCGGAGGTGGCCAAGGGCCGCGCCGTGGCGCCCCTGCCGCTGCCGCTGCGCCGGCCCTGCCGGCGTGCCGTGGCGGACTGGTGCGTGGACTGCTGCCGGTGCAAGACTGAGGTCGGGCCTGTCCCCCCACAGGGAGCTTTTGGACGAAAAACAAAAAAAATCAAAACAAAGATTCAAAAGAGGCCCCAAAAATACGCAAAAAACAATCCCCTGACAATTTTGTTGACTATTTTGGAATATCCCCCCTGTGGAGGGACAGGCCCGACTTCAAGCAAGACCCCGATGCGGCGAGCGGAAAACGAAACGAAGTTCACGTGGACTTGTGTTTGTCTTCCCTCCTGGCCCCGAACACAAATCCGCAAGAAACTCTCTTCGAAGTCCGGAACGAAAGTCTCCAAGACACTCTGGACCCATCCTATTGCTTTCCGAACGAGATCCGATCTGCGATGTTGGCGCCATGGTCGTCACCGAAGTCCAGGCCTCCCTCGCCACCTGGTCGCCCTCCGCCCTCTTGGTGGAGCACTCCTCGTCCTCTTTCTGCTGACGCAGAGCGCGGAGACGGGCGAGGCAAAGCGCCTTCTCCCCTTCCAGGCTCGCCGCCGAGAAACGCGAGCACCGATTCCGGCGCGGTTGGATCAGCGATCGGCCCCGCTCCCGCGCAGGACGCAGAGCGCGGAGACGGGCGAGGCAAAGCGCCTTCTCCCCTTCCAGGCTCGCCGCCGAGAAACGCGAGCACCGATTCCGGCGCGGTTGGATCAGCGATCGGCCCCGCTCCCGCGCAGGAGCGGCGCGCCCCGCCGCCGGATCGGGCGGCCCCGGCCGCTTGCTTCGGGGGGCAGCCCCTTGAGCTGGCGCCCTCGCTCCACCCCGGGGACGGTGGAGGCCGTTACCTTTCAGTCAAGAAGAATACGAAAAACCAGCCCAACAGTCTTCAAACATAATTTAAAAAACGTAGTCGGAGCACCGTCCCCAAAGCATGTGTTTGACCATGTTTGGAGATGCTCTCCCTGCAGAGGGACATGCCCGAGACAACGTTCCCTCTCCAGGCCCCGCCCAGGCATTCCGACCCGCAATCGGGGGGTCGGGTGCTGCGTCGTCCCGCCGTCTCTACAGACCGCGTCGCCCGCCGCCCCCTGCACACCTCCGCAGTGCCCGCGACAGCGGGCCAGAGCCACCTCCGCCGCGGAGCAACGGCTGCCCTGGCCGCCCTGCGCGTCGCCAGACGCAGGCCCGTGCGCGAACAGCCTCCGACGACTCTTCGCGGAGCCCCCGAGCGTGCGTGCCGGCAGCGCGGGGTGGTGTCGTCGTCTTTTGAGCGTCCTTTAACCGATCCCCATCCCCACCAGCGCTGTCTGGGCCCCACTGGCCGATGTCACCCCCCTGATGGGGACATGGGCTGCTCTCTTCGGGTTTCGAGGGGCATATCCCCAACTGAGGTGGTGAGAGGGTGGGGCTCGAGATGTGGATGGGGATGGGGATTCCTCCTGTAGAGGGACGCTCCCGACTTTCGCGCCACTGGTTTTGGAAGCCAGCCGATACTCTGGCGGTGGCGTCGCCGCCCACTGCGCCGACGGGGCCCGCGCGGAAGCTGCCAGAGCTCGGACGCGCCTGCGCGCCCGCCGAAAGCGATGCCGCCGCGCTCGACGAAGGCTGTCCGCCGCCGCCGCCGCCGAAGTCGAAGTCGAAGTCGAGGGTAGGACAAACAAGACAATTATGACATGTCGTGCTGCTGGTCGCCATCGAGGAGGAGGAGGAGGAGGAGGAGGAGGAGGAGGAGGAGGAGTCGCGGCGAACGATGTGCTCCACAAGCTCGCTGCAATGCAGGTCTGTGCCAGAGAGGTGCGCGCGGAGAAGGACGAACAACCCATTCCACTCCTGCAGCGAACACCCTGGCGCACTCGGCAACATCCAAGAATTGCCCTGCGGCGCCATGGTGAAGTCGCCGAAATTCGCTGCGCGCCGCCAGCCCACCTCGAATCGTGAGCCGCGCACGCCCGAGAACGAGGGCAAGAGAACTGCCTGGCTCGTGGACCCTCTCCTAGCTCCGCCATCGCTGCATACCGCGGCTGCTCTGGCGCAGCCCCCTCCTTGCCTGCACCCGAACTGCTCCGCCACTTCTCGGCGCCACCGCGACGCCTCGACGCTCTCTCGACGGACCTCTCGCGCGGCCACCGCCCACAGCCTCACGTCCGTCGGCAAACGCCCGAACAGGCCAGGGGGCCACTTGCGAACCCTACCCCTACCCCCCACGATTTCTGAGGGGGAGGGTGGGGTTCACTTCGCTCGGGAGCTGCGAAGTGAACAGAGGCCCGGCCGCCGGCGCCTCGCAGCGGCACCGGCGCCGGCACCAGCCTGGCCGCCTCGGGCTACGCGCACCTCGGGACCGAGTTGGTCAACGATAGGGGGCCACATGCAAACCCCACCCCCTTTCCCCCCCCCCGATTTCTGAGGGGGAGGGTGGGGTTCACTTCGCTCGGGAGCTCACGAACGAAGCGAACCCCACCCTCCCCCTCAGAAGTCGTGGGGGGTAGGGGTAGGCTTCGCGTGTGGCCCCCCACAGGCGCCTGCTGCCGTCCTCGGGCGCCCGCGCCGGCGGCGCGCCTCTGCCGCGACTCCTCGGCCACCACCCCGAGGCCGGGGGCCCAGCCGCCGGCGCCTCGCGCCGGCACCGGCGCCAGCACCCGCCTGGCCGCCTCGGGCTACGCGCGGAGGAGTCTCAGAGAAACGGCCTGGGGGCCCTGCCCCGCCCTGGCTCGGAGAAGGCCCCGGGTGACCTCCAGGGACACGCCGCCAAACGTACTCCTGCTGTGAGCCGAACGCCCCTGCGAAAGCAAGGCGGGCGCTGAACGCCCACCCGACCCGGACCTCCTGATCCCCACACCGGCACAGCGCGATGGGCAATGGCAGGGCAGAGCCCTACCCCGGCACCGGCACAACGCGATGATCCCGACACCGGCACAACGCGATGCGAACCCTACCCCTACCCTCCCCCTCAGAAATCGTGGGGGATAGGGGTAGGGTTCGCATGTGGCCCCCTAAACGAGGCACCCGACCCGGACCTCATGATCCCCACACCGGCACAGCGCGATGGGCAGTGGCAGGGCCGAGCCCACCTCCCGCGGCCCGCCGGCTGCCGGGCCGATCTCTCCGCGGCGCGGCAGCTGGGCCCTCGGGCGCAGGGCGCAGGCCAGCACGGCCGAGCCCCTCGCGGTGCTGCCTCGAGCCAGCACGTCCAGGAACAGGGCGAGGGGCAGCGCCAGCGCGGGGACGGGGAAGGGGCGGCGGGGAGAGAGGAGGGGATGCAGGAAGAGGGACAGGGGGAGGGGGGAAGAGAAAATGGGAGGGGTGAAGAGGAAAGGAGGGGCGGTGGGAGCTGCAGGGGGACAGGGAGGAAGAGGAGGAGGAGGAAGAGGAAGAGGAGGAGGAGGAGGAGGTGGAGGAGGAGGAGAAGGAGGAGGCAGGAGGGAAGAGGGGGGGCGAGTGCAGCCGAATCAACTGGTCCCTCCCACGATCCCCGCGGCTTACAGTCGCGGACCGCGCTGGCGAAGGCTGTGCATGGCGTCGTCTGCAGCCCCGCACGAAACGGATCATCCCTCCATTGCACGACGACCGCACGTCAGGAAATGATTCACCGCTCTCTCCTCCCTCCCTGCCTCATTCTGACTCTCTCCCTCCCTCCCCTTCTCCACCACCACCACCGCCACCCAAGCTGGTTTGTAGAGTGAGCTGCAGGTCTCGTCTGGGCCCACGTGCCCAGGGACCCCGCAAGCTGGTGAATGATGTGCATGTGGCCCCGTTTCAGTGTAACACTTACCCTCGCAATACCATCACTGACTATGAGATTGGTGTGAAGACCTTGCACACTACTGAGACCCACTGAGCTTTCGGACAGTCGATGCTACGCTGGCCACATGTTGCAGGCGCGGGCGGAGCCGAGTTTCAGTCAGGCGCATTCTGTGTATCACTGTCGCGCTCACCAGAAACTCGACGATCCAGGGATCTCTAACGATGAACGGTTCTCTATGTTAGGCCATGGTGGAGCTGACGCGGCCGCGAAGCATGCGTTTGCGAAGCATCCCGCCGATAGTTTGGTCGAGACATCGAATCAACCCGTACCTTCGGTTGTTGGCGATGCACTTGCTTACAAGGGTCAAGTTTCTGCGTGAGTTTGGTGAGGTTGACTACGTCCACCCTGCCAAATCATACAAACTTCAAAAGGCCTACATCGTTTGGCAGCGCGACCTGTCCCCGCGCGGGCCCGCGAGGCGGCCTGCCGCGAGGACGCCGCCGATGCTGGCTGGCGGCAGCGCCGGGCCCGACGCGGGCTGCGACGCCGCGCGCGGGCCCGCTTGGGGTGGGCCGCTGCGCGGCCAACTGCGGCGCCCACGCCAGCTGCGACCCGGCTGCGGGCGGCGGAGAAGTGCAACGGGCGTTCGGTTGCCAGGCTGGCGCTCGGGCTGCGCATTGCTAGGGGTGCCCGCACCACTCCTTTTCGACACTCCTGCTGGTCGGACGCCGCAAGTGCCCAGGGAGCGCTAATACTGCCCATCTGACGCGCCGAAGGGGTCCGAAGGGTCCTGCCGAACATCTGCCGACGCCTCCGTCACCATCGCGAGCTCTCCCCTGCTGTACCGCTGCTGTGACCTACCGTTTCGTGGGACTTCGTGCTGATCTGCTCCGTGGTGGTCGTCGGCGATGGGAGCTGCTGATGGATAGGCAGAGGGGGTGGCGACCCAAAGCCAGGACTGGCGGGCGGAGTAGCAGGTGCTGGCACAGGCTGCCCTGCCAATTCGTCGACTGCACTGGCATCCTCCTCCTGCCTGGTCGGCTCTTCAAACGATCTCTTTGCAGTGTTGTCGGTGGCCTGACCACCCTTTCGCCGCCGATTCCCTCTGCTCGGCTTCGAACTATCATCGTCCCTCCTCCTTCTACTCACCATTGCTACCCATTCCCCCGCATTCTCCTCCTCCACAAGTTCATCCTCATTCCCTTTCTCCTCATCATCGTCTTCGTCCTCGTCCTCATCCCCCTCCTCCTCCTTCTCCTTCTCCTCTTCCTCCTCCTCCTCCTCCTCCTCTTCCTCCTCATCATCATCATCATCATCAGCATCATCATCATCATCATCATCATCATCATCATCATCATCATCATCATCATCATCATCATCATCATCATCATCATCATCATCATCATCATCATCATCATCATCATCATCATCATCATCATCATCATCATCATCATCATCATCATCATCATCATCATCATCATCATCATCATCATCATCATCATCATCATCATCATCATCATCATCATCATCATCATCATCATCATCATCATCATCATCATCATCATCCCAAGGACCCTCCCTAGCAATTGGAGGATCGAGGGTGCAGGGGAAGGAGCAGGCAGGAGTAATGGGAGAGGGCCAGCAGGAGGAAGAACGAGTTCAGTATCCTCAGTGCGACGCACCTTCCCCTCGCCGCCTGCCCTCAACCCACGAGGGGGAAGATCCGCTTCGCACGCGGCCGTACTCAACGGAAAAAGCGCCCACTGCGCGGGCGGCACACCATCGAGCAAGCACCGCACCGTGATGGCGGCGGCGCAGGCGACGACCTCGCCGCGTCGCCGTGCGCATCCCCATCCCTCCTGGCTCTCGACGCGGGCATGCCCTGGCGCGTCGGCGCAGCGGAGTTCTGCATACGCATCCGTGGGGTGCTGTCTGACGTGGACGCGTCGCGCCACTGCGGGCCAGCTGCGCTCTGGCACGGGACCTGGCCTCCAACGGCCCGATGCGATCCAGCAAGGGAGTGCTTTCGTTGAGGCACCTGGGGAAAACTCCAAGGAACAAGGATTCGTGCGGGTCCCAAGCTGCCAAAGCGAGAACCCTCGGGACCCAGGCTGCGGTTGCTGCATCCTTGTATTTAAAGATGGGAAGCGGTGGTACTCCCCCCAAAAAAATGGCAAGGGGGTTCCAACGGGGGGAGGCACGAACTGCTACTACCTACCTGCTGCAGTCTCGGGTGCGATCCACCAGGGTATGGGCGCGCAGGCTCCAGAGCAGGGACAAAAATACGTGAGTTCGCCGCGCAGAGGGCGAGGTGAGCGGGGTGGCCTTCTGAGAAGTCAGCGCGGCACCTCGGAGGCGTCGGGGGATTCCGAGAAGACTTCTTAGAAGCCTTCCTTACCTGAGTAGACTTCTTAGAAGACTTCTTAGAAGACTTCTTAGTAGCCACCCTCCCCTCGCCCCGAACCCCTCCTGGCGACGGGCCAACATGCGGGCGCGCGGGCCCCAAACGGGGACAGCGGGAGCTCTGCAGAACTGCTCGGCACCACCACCGTGCCCGGCCAGGGCCGCTCCAGGGCTGGCGGGCGGGCGGTGTGCGGGCCCCTCTGGACTCGGCATGGGGGAGCAGCCGCACCATGCAGTGCTCCAGGGCCCCGGCCAGGTGCGGTGGCGGTGCACACACGCCTTCTGCGCAGCCGAGGCTTCGGGAACCCAGAAGCTGCGACAACCCCCTGGGACGCCCTTCCATCAAGGCCCCACCCTCCCTGTCTCGGTGACGTCTCCAGCACACCAGGGCAGGCGACCACGCGGGGCTGCTGGGGGCCAGTGACGGCTGGCCAAAGCAGAAGCGGAATGGCAAGA
>CAUYUJ010003960.1:25000-74165 GCA_963575745.1 Prorocentrum cordatum
TTCACCCGCAGTTTACTGTGCACCCCGGGAGAGAGGCTGCTGCACATTGGAAGATACGGAGGCGGGTGCAGGTGCAGGAGATGGAGCAGGAACAGCTGGAGCAGAAGGAGCAGGAGGACCACGGGAGGGCAAAGGAGGGGAACGGAGGCAGCGACGACGCAGGAATCGGATCCACAAGTGCGGCCCGCGCTGGGCGAGAGCGCCCTCTCGAACGATGGGAGCAGAGCGCCGATCCTGAAACGTTGCCAACACTGCAACAGCAGAACCACGTTTGAAGGACAGAGGGCATTCCGATCGATGTACAACACACATGATATACGAACTTCTGAAATCCTGCGAGAGGAGCGAAGGCAGTTCGAGGCATCTCAGGCCAGGCACGCCCGCACAACACCTGACATCTTACCCCTCCCTCCCCCCCAAGGTCTGGGCGTTGCATCTTTTGGGCACTGGGCGTTTTGGCCCAGTTTGCGGCGCCAGGACCGACCATCACAGATTGACCTAGCTCGAGAAATGTCGCAGAAAGATGGGGCCCCCCATCCCTTCCCACTGCGCTTCCCTGGAATGGCCCAATCGTGCGGTGCGCAAGCCGAAAGGAGGAGCTCTGCACATTGGAAAGGGGAACAGGGTGGCGGATGAGCAAGAGAATGAGCAGGAGCAGAAGGGGGATGCTACGAGAGCAGCATTAGGAGCAGGAGAATCAGGAGAGGATCAGTTAAAACCGAACGAGGGGATAGGAGAGGGATGGCAGCGACGATGAAGGACCCGGATCCAGACATGCGGCACGTGTTGGGCGAGAAAGCCATTCCGAACGACGGGAGCAGGGCGCCGCCTAACCTGAAATGTGGCCACCATTGCAGCCAGAGTGTTGAAGGACCGACGACGCTTCGATCGAAAAGCAACGTGTGGAATCCTTTGTGGGAGCAGCACTCTACGAAACACGTGAGAGCACGGTGGCGCAAGAGCAAGGGAGAGAGGGGAGAGGGGAGCATCACTCACCTTACGATGCGCGCCTCTCCGAAACAGTGTGTGTATATATGTATATATATATATATACAAATATCACAGGCGAATGCTGTTGTCGTCGTGGATGTTCGAATGGCCGTCTCGCGTGGGACATCCTGAACATCCTGAAAACCACCCGCCCCCCACACGCGCATCGCGACGTCAAGGCTCCCACGCACGACGTTCGCCCCCCCCCCAACCCCCCACAGCACGATTGCCCGTGCGAACCAGACACACGCGCACGCCACACACTTTTGTGGCGGTCGCGGCCTCGCACTCGGCGACGAGGCGAAGTAAATAACACACATACACACAAGAACACACAAGAACACTCACACACTTATGTGTAGACATGCATAATGCATATGAACACACTGTCTGTTCATTGATGGTTGCAAAGGGTCGTTGGACCGTCGCTGCATTCATACATGTGACATGTGATAACTTGTACACACGTGTATGCATACATATATGTATGGACGTATGTGCAGATATGAGTGTGTATGTGTTTACATGTGTGTCCGTGCAAGTTCCCAGCATCATCAATTGGCGCAGCATTCTGGTCCGCGGCACTGTACCTCACTGCGTCGAGCAAGTGCAGGGTCCAATCGGCTTGCGCACGTGCGCCGAACGCACCTGCTGAATGCATCCGCTGAAGCATTCGCATCGGGGAATGCTTCCTGCACGCCACTGCGCAGCGCAGTCGCAGACTCCTCCGTGGCAGATGTCGACCGCACCGGGTCGCCCACCCGCTGCTCGAGCCTGCCCCGTGCTCCGTCGGCACGAGCCTGGGGCACGCGCGCGCCACTTGTCGTGCACCTGTGCAGGAGAGAGAGAGAGAGAGAGAGAGGGGGGCGAGGAGAGGAGAGGAGAAAGAGAGAGGGGCGAGGAGAGGAGAGAGAGAGAGAGAGGGGCGAGGAGAGGAGAGAGAGAGAGGCGAGGAGAGGAGAGACCGAGAGAGGGAGAGGGGCGAGGAGGGGAGAGAGAGAGGGAGGGGACTGTGGGAAAATGCGAGGGGCGAGGAGAGGAGAGGGCGGCGAGGGGAAGGGAGCGTGCGCGCAGTCGGCCCTCCGCATGGCCTGGGCCTCCCTGCCCGGGCGGCGCCGGCTGGAACGACGGCCCGGCTCGCGCTGCGCAGACGCACGGAGCCGCTGGCGCTTCCCTCCGCACGGACGCCCGCCCGCGCCACCGACGCGGCCTACAGGGCAGTTTGCAACACATCGGATTTGTAAATAACATTGGACGTTCAATACATGAGTAATTTATGAATGAATCTCTGCATGAACTCATCGCGTTGCTTTTGATACGAAGTCCCTGCATCTCTGATACACGATCCGCACGCGGAGCGTGTATCAAAAACGGCACTGTAGATCAGGGCGCAGGCGGAAGCGGCACAGAAGGAGACAGGATCCTGCGGGCAGATCATGGCGAGCGGACGAGCGAACGAACCGCCACCCGGCGCGCCGGAGCGCGTCCCTCGGGGGATGGGCGGAGTGGGCCGCGGCCCTCGGAAACTGGAGCGCTCGCAGTCAACTCGCCGATAGCATCAAAACTCCTTCTCCATGTCTCACCAAATTTTGCTGTCAGGGCTGAACCTAAACGGTGTATTTCGTTTTCGTTTTGTTTTCGTTGTCCCTCGTCTTGTCTCAGATCCGCCTCTACCGCAAAACGAACTCGAAACGGAAACGGCCCACGAAATCGCCAGAACACCGTTCAGGTCCAGCCCTGTCTGTGGTCTGCAGCAGCGTGCAACCAATTCGTTCCATCCGCAGCAGGTCATGGCGAAGAGGATCACGACTCACTCGGTCCTGCGCCGCAGTGACACCCCCTCGAGGGGCGAGCGCCGCCAATGATTACTGTGCGAGAGAAGGACTTCGGCAGTTCGGCCGGAGGGGCTCTCCGCGCTGTGCCTGGGGCGCTGCGCCACAGCCCTCGAGCTACAAAACAAAGGAGGGCGAGGAGGAGGAAAGGGAGGTGGAGGAGGAGGAGGAGGAGGAAGAAGAGGAGGAGGAGGAGAAGGAAGAAGAAGAGGAGGAGGAGGAGGACGAGGAGGAGGAGGGGAGGAGGAGGAGGGGGGAGGAGGAAAGGGAGGAGGAGGAAAGGGAGGAGGAGGAGGAGGAGGAGGAGTAGGAGGAGCCTGGGGGGCGCTGTGGGGCGAGGGGGCGTCGGAGCGCCGCGGAGGAGGGCAGCGCGAAACGGGGGGGAGCGAGGAATGACGACGAGGAGCGAGGGGCAGGGGAAAAGGCAGAAGGACGGCACCCTCCTCCCCCTCCCTCTCCTCCTCCTCCCCCTCCTCCTCCTGCTCCTCCTCCTCCTCCTCCTTCTCCTCCCCTCCTCCTCCTCCTCCTCCTCTCTCCTCCTTCTCCTTCTCCTTCTCTCCTCCTTCTCGTCCTCCCCGTCCTCGCCCTCCTCCCTCTCCTCCTCCTCATATTCCTCCCCCTCCTCCTCCTGCTCCTCCTCCTGCTCCTCCTCCTGCTCCTCCTCCTGCTACTCCTCCTCCTGTTCCTCCTCCTGCTCCTCCTCTTCCTCCTCCCCACGCGCGGTGTGGAAGGGCCGAGTCCCTCAACCGATCCGCAGATCACTTTGCCTGAAAGGCGTGCCTCTACACGCTGTAAAACCGAACGCCTCGTTCCTCGAGCACCGCCTGGAGCTCCCGCAAGTATCCGCGGCCGCTTCGCTCGCAGCTCATCATTCAAATGTTTACTACATCAAGGAAGTGCACAAATCGGGGGATACTAAAGGTGCCCCTGGCCCACGGTGCCCCCCGCTGTTCGCGTCACTTTGGAGCCCCCGGGGGCCCCCTGGGCCTCCTTCGAAATCCTGGGGACACCTTCGGCCAGGGGCAGCTAGCAACGCCCGAATGAAACCTTTGGAAGCATCTGAGAGGCGAATTGCAGCATTACCTGAATGACGGACTGGTCCTCTTTCGGCCGTCTACCAGAGCAGGGCGGCTGGAGACACAGACACCTCCCGGCATCCACACGCACCAGTCTTCCACGCTGCGCCCAGCCGTGGCGACGAGGGGGGCCCCCGAAGGCCAACCGCCGTGTGTCTCAAACGGCCCCCCTCTGAGTCCAGTCAGCAAACGACTCACGACGTCGATGCACGCCACCGGGCCCCCTCTTCGCCCACGAGCTTCGCGGGGTTGGTCCAGCCACCGTTCTCTTGGCACTCATTCGCGGTCTTTGTGAACGCGCGGTGAAACCTTCGGGGGCCCAAACCGAAGTGATCGCACGCCGCGGCTGCGGGTGCGCACGCGAATGATGCACGAACTGCAGAAGGGGATTTTGCCACTCGGCGAGTTCTCTTGCGAGCTTCCTAGCTGCTTTGCCAGGAACAGGGTTCAAATGAACGAGCGTAGACCCGTGGCTTGCTCGCTGAAGTAGGCGGGCCCCAGGCCTGAGTATTGAATCTAGAAGTAGTCGTCCCCACTTGGGCCGCTTGAGGCATCTGGGACCGTCTCCATCGCGGGTAGTATGAGGCCGGCTGCCTTCGCGAAGCACAGCTGACTCCTGTCATCGCCTCTCTGCCTCAAGCCAGGACTTCGGCTCACAGCCCGACGTTTGGCCAGTCCAGACATCGTTGTGGTTCGCGCTCACACTGCAGGGGTAGAGGTGGTGACGGACAGGAGAGGAGACTTAGAGGCGCCCAGGGACACACAAATCGATGGACACAAGTCCCAGGCTTCCCCATAGGTTTCAATATCTTCTGGAGTTTCGTCTTCCCCTCCACTTCCCATATGTTCCAATATTTTTCTGGGAATCGACGCTTCTTTGTGTCTGTCTTTTCCTCCTCCTGAGAGAACCCAGGCATCCGCCGATATGACTTTTTCAATCCGCGACCATACGTAAAGGCCCCGACCCCTTCCCCAGATCCCTTTTTGAAGGTCCCCTGACTCGATAACGGCCGAAATTTATGGAAAACCACTGGATTGAACAAATCAGATCCTCAGATCCATGGGCCGACTCTGGATTTCACAATAAGAGGGGGGGGATCTGATTTGGGAGGGGGTCTGATTTGAGCTGTCCTGGAGGGTTGAGGGGGGTCCTGGGCAAAAGGCCGCTCTCTCATGGCTGGTCTGGGGGGGTTCTAGCATTTCTCGTCTGAAAGGGTTTGGGTCTGTGGAGGGGGGCCTGGAAGGGGAAGGGTCCCTGGGCCCAGGGCCCGCTGACGGGCCCCCGGAAGCCGAAGTCCAGGAGACGCAGCCAGATGGAACAAACCAGATCCTCGGATCTCTGGGGAGGGGGGCCTGGAGGGGGGGAAGGAGGGGGGGCGCCTGGAGGGGGAGGGAGGCCCGGAGGGGAAGGGTGATGGTGCTTTGCCTGGATGGGGGGGGAGGGAGGCCGGGAGGGGGAAGGGAGGCCTGGAGGGGGAGGGGGGCCCAGAGGAGGGGGGGGGGGGAGATTTTGGTCTGGGGAGGGGGGCCTGGACGGGGAAGGAGGGAGGCCGGGAGGTTTTGGTCCGGCGAGGGGGGCGGGAAGGAGATGGGGGGGGGGGCGCCTGAAGGCCGTCCGCGCCCTGCTCGGCGTCGTCGCCCGCGTCCGCGGGCTCCTCCGCGGGCTCCTCCGCGGGCTCCTCCGGACGCCCCGGCCAGGGGCCCGCCTGCCCTCCGCCCTCCGCCCCGCGCCCTCCGCCCCGCCCCTCCGCCCTCCGCCCTGCGTGCTCCGCCCTCCGTGCTCTGTGCTCCGCCCATCGCCCTGCGGGGCTCCGCCGTCCACTCAGCCTAAGATGACCTCCGAGGTGGCTCAAGAGAACGCAAGATGCCGCAAGATGGCTCCGAAGGTGCTCCAAGAGGCCCCAAGACGGTTCCAAGACGGCTCCAGGTTGCCAAAAAAGAGCTCCCCGACGATGCCCCCACGAGGCCCAAATGCTCCAAAACCAAACGAGAAATCAATGTTTTTGGCGCTCTCGCCTTTTCGCCTCCGATGTCCATCCGAGGCGTCAAGGTAGCTCCAAGATGGCCAAAGAGAGCCATGAGAGGGGCCAGAGAAAGCCCCAAGACGGCCCCAGGAGCGCCCAAGAGCGCTCCAAGAGGGGTCCAAAAAACAATGTTTGGGATTCCCGAGTAGGGGGCAAACAAACCTACCTCGCTTTTGCCCACCCTCGCTTCCAAGAGATACCAAACGATGTCAAACTACGGCCTGTACTGGTCAGGCCGCTTGACGAGGAGACGCGTGGTATGACTTGGTTTTGCCTGGAAGCGAAAGCGGGGTAGGTAATTCACGCTCTGACCGAAGGAGAACCCTCATTGAGACCTTCCCCTTCTTTCATCGATGCCCTCCAAGTTGGCCCCAAGAGACGCCTTGGACCTTCCTCTTGGGCCCTGCGCGCGGGCGGGCGGAGCGCCGCACGCACGCCTGCAAGGCCCAAGAGCCACCAAAACGCCTCAGGAGACCTCCAAGACGCCACCAGGAGGAAGAGGAGGAGGAGGAGGAGGAGGAGGAGGAGGAGGACGGGGAGGAGGAGGAGGAGGAGGAGGAGGAGGAGGAGGAGGAGGAGGAGGAGGAGGAGGAGGAGAAGGAGGAGGAGGAGGAGAACAACTGCCGATGATCGACGCTTTTCGTTCGAGCACCTGGTGTAGGATGGGCTGGTGGGGGTACTTTTTTGGTTAGCAGCCGCAGGCGAGGAGCGCCAGCGGCGAGTAAGGCTGGTGGGGATATTTTGTTTTGGTCGCGGTCGCGAGCGAAGAGCGCAGGCGGCGAGCAAGGTGTCCGGGCCAACGGGCGAGCCGAATTAGCTACAAGACGCGCCGCTAGCCGGCCGGCCCACTCACAAAGCAGCCGCGTGGCTGTGGGGAAGCTGCTGGTGGGGATACGTTTTTTTTGGGTTCGCGGCTCCAAGGCAATTGTCAGGGAGCGGACGCAGCGTCCGGGATGCGGCACGGAGCGAATTTGCGAACACAGCCGCCACTGTCGGCAGCCAGTTCGCACCTGCAAGACACGCTCGCAGTTGCACACGCACAGAACAAAATGAACTGAATTCACACTGGGCGCGAGAAATGTGCGAGGAGTCGCCATAACGGCGCCAGCACGCGAAAGCGAAGAGGGGGAGGAGGAGAGAGCGAAAGCGAGCGACTACCACAGGCTCACTGCAGCAACGCGGGATGGTGCGGCGAAAGAGCCCGCCTCATCAAGGCTCACTGAATCTAGGGTGTAGCTGATCCTCGACGAAGCGCCATGCAGTAGAAAGACCACTGGTGTGGGCTCGCGAGGCTGAGCCACCTCCAGCCAAAGCCAATGCGTGCACATCGTATCCGACTCACGCAGTTCGGGGGCACAACGATGCGAGGAACTGACGAAGGCTGAGTGCAGAATGCTCTGCCAGGGGAACGACCACGAACTGCAGAAGGCTGAACCACTCAATGCAGGGCCGCTCCCTGACGACGCCACACGACGGGTGTCACCGAAAGTATGGCCGACGGCAGCGCCCGATCCACACCTCCAGCCGGTGGCCAGTGTGTGCACATTGTCTCCGAATTACGCAGTTCGGGGGCACGATGCAAGTACTGGCGAAGGCTGGTGGCCAGGGCTGCTCAGAATAGGCGACCACGAGCTGCAGAAGGCTGAACCACTCAATGCAAGGCCGCACACTGCTAAGGTGTGGCTGATCCGCGTCGGAGCGCCATCCAGTAGAGAAGACCGCTGGTGCGCGTACGCGAGGATGCGCCACCTCCAGCCGGAGCCAGTGCATGTACATCGTATCCGGCTCACGCAGTTCGGGGGCACAACGATGCAACGTACTGACGAGGCTGGTAGCCGGGGCTGCTCTATGGCTGCGCCGAGAAGTGCGACACGAATTTGAACCGCAGAAGGCTGAACCACTCGATGCGGGGTCGCACACATGACCCGACACTTCCTGGGCAGGTGGCAGGGCGGGCGCTCATCAGCGACCGATGCAATCTTCCCAGCTGATCGGTGGGGGGCGCAGCCGAAAGCCGCAGAGACATTGTGAATGTTCCCAGCTGAACGGTGGGGGCGCAGCCGAAAGCCGCAGAGACATTGTGAACGAAGGAAGAGGAGGAGGAGGAGGAGGAGAAGGAAGAGGAGGAGGAGGAGGAGGAGGGGGAGGAGACGGAGGAGTCTGCGACCGGTGCAATCTTCACAGTTGATCGGTGGGGGGCGCAGCCGAAAGCCGCAGAGACATTGTGAAGAAAGGAAGATGGGGGACGCAGCCGACAGCCGCAGTCACCGATCCAGCTACCTCGTCCACGGACGCCACAAGGTTCCCTACGGGAGCACCGTTCTCGGCCTCTGGGGGCTGGGTGGAACCAGCAGCTGGGGCTTCGCACTCACGGCCTGACACCTTGCTTCTGCGCCCGATGCAATCTTCGCAGTTGATCGGTGGGGGGCGCAGCCAAAAGCCGCAGAGACAAGGTGAATGAAGGAAGATGGGGGGGCGCAGCCGACAGCCGCAGTCACCGATCCAGATACCTCGTCCACGGTCGCCTCAAGGTTCCCTACGGGAGCCCCGCGCCCGGCCTCTGGGGGCTGGGTGGAACCTGCCGCTGGAGCTTCGCATTCTCAGCCTGGCCCCTTCCGGGGGGAGGAGGGGGGCGAGATGCAGCCTCTGAGCCCGCACTTCAGCACGGCACCTCTTGTCCAACTCCACGGCCTCCCAGTTGCTGAGTTCACACTTCTGCGCTGTACCTCTTGTCCAGCGGTCCATAGCTGTTCCTCCGCGGCCTCCTGCAGGGGGGGGGGGCAGCCAGAGCCGCTGAACACTGGTACACGGTGGGGGGTGGAAAACTGCAGGGGTGGTATATCCCATGGAGATGCACGGCACGTCCGACAACGGCACGTCAGAACCAAGAGAGAGAGAGAGAGAGAGAGAGAGAGAGAGAGAGAGAGAGAGAGAGAGAGAGAGAAGAAAAAAAAAAAAAAAAAAAAAAAAAAAAAAAAAAAAAAAAAAAGAGAGAGAGGAGAGAGAGAGAGAGAGAGAGAGAGAGAGAGAGAGAGAGAGAGAGAGAGAGAGAGAGAGAGAGAGAGAGAGAGAGAGAGAGAGAGAGAGAGAGAGAGAGAGAGAGAGAGAGAGAGAGAGAGAGAGAGAGAGAGAGAGAGAGAGAGAGAGAGAGAGAGAGAGAGAGAGAGAGAGAGAGAGAGAGAGAGAGAGAGAGAGAGAGAGAGAGAGAGAGAGAGAGAGAGAGAGAGAGAGAGAGAGAGAGAAGAGAGAGAGAGAGAGAGAGAGAGAGAGAGAGAGAGAGAGAGAGAGAGAGAGAGAGAGATATGAGACCCCCCCAGTCGCGCTGATGAGCACGGCGTACAACTCGTAGTCAACAGAGAAGGTGGATCCCAGAGTAGAAAACCGGACTGCCCACGGCACCGCCACAAGCGCAGCGCGCAGACAGAGGAGAAAAATGCTGATGTAGCCACACACGCAGCACGTAGACAACAGCCAAGATGAAGAATAAAAGTTCTGAACGAAACAAAAGTCGGGACACGACGCAGGATGCGCAGGGCAGCAACGGGCCTCCTGCCAGAGACCATCCTCCACGCACCTGGACCCCACGAGTGCGATGCCGTCTACAAAGTGTGAGCCAGCAGAGTGCGACTGCAAGAGCCCCAACTATGATTGGACAGCCAAGTGACATGGTAGCAGCTACGCGCCGATAACATCTGCGCATGAGGGGGGGCGCAGCTAACCGCCGCGAAACACACTCTCAGCAGGGCAGCGACGGGCCTGCTGCCAGTGACAGCCCTCGCGCACCAGATCCCCGCGTGAGCGAAACACGAGGGGGGTAGCAAGGCTACTGTGGGGAGACGGCCCACCACTGTTTCTTGCGCTTCTTGGGGGCCTGGTTGTTCGGGTGGCCCTTTGCCGCGTGGTGATCGCTGCTCGCGCCTCCGCTCCGACCCGGGCGCAGCCGCCACGGCCGAGCCCAGTCGACGTCGAGGCCCAGCGCGTCGCTGAGGACCCGTAACTACGTCGCACTTGTGGCTGCGGAAGGATTCCAGGAAGGTGGCAGGTTTGCGGGTCGTGCCGAAGCGGGTCGAGCGCGCCCTTGCTGCCGGGCACGGACTGCCGCTTGGCGAAAGCGTGCCGGTGCCAGTGAACATTAGCCCCAGTGTGACTTGGAGTCGTCGCATCGCCTCGCCGGGTGTCTCCCCAGGGAGGTCCCGCTGGATGTTGTTGATTCCTGTTTTGTACAGCTGTTGTCCCGTGTCGGGGTCCTTGGGATCTGACCACTGACGCAGGTCGGGCCTCTGGTGCCGCCATGTACCCTGGCCGCAAGTCTCCACGGTACCAGCCTCGTTGTCCTGGCTGGGGGGCTCGCGATCCGCTCGCAACAGCTCCAGCTGCACGCCTGGCAGGGCTTTGCGGGGGGGTCCAAGCCGCATAGTTGGCCGCCAGGCTGGGGTCGGATCGCGTCTGGCGGCCGGGGCAGACGCGGCCTTGTGGCAAGTGGGGAAGGGCCCCTTTCGCTGGGGTTCGCCTTCGGGCCTGTGCCCGCCGTCGCTCCCAGGCGCGTCCCCTTTGGACAGCGCAGGACTCTTTCCGGTCTCTGGGGCACCGCCGGATGTGCCAGGCACGTGCACGCTCGGCGGCGAGGCCTCCATGGCCGGGGCGCGAGCTGCTTTGGCAGTGGTGCCCTGGGCGCCCGGCGAGGGCGCCCGGGGTTCGTCATCTGTAAGGAGCTCACTGACAAGGGAAGGGGGGCGAATAGGCGCGAAGAGGTTTCTCCCGACGAGCCAGCGGATGGCTTCGCTGTCCTGCGTCTGGATGGTTGCTCCGTGGTCTCCCTGCTGGGTGCGTGGCGCTCCCAGAGGACTATTGCCAGACTGATTGCTCTGAGGGGGATACTCCGCGGCTTCCGCAGCCTCCGCCGTCTCCGCCGTGACTTCCCACTCCTTTCCTCTGCCCTGCTGGCACTGCTGAAGGGGGGGTGTTAGTGTGAGCTGTGCACTGGTCACTGCAAGCAACCGCCTCTCGATTCCCCACTGGAACGTCCTCGTCAGACACGATCGATTCCCCTCTGGGACGTCATCATGTTTCAACGAGGCGGGGGACGGCATGTTGCTGCTGCTGCTGATGCTGCTATGTTCCGAGAAGTCGTTGTGAGTATCGAGACCTCTCGCGTCAGCGCCAGGCCCCACGACCTGTGCCCAGGCAGCAGCAGAAGCCTTCGGGAGCGCAACGAGCCCGCGCGGGATGTCCGCGAACTCCAGGTCGTCGGGAGGCGACTTGGGCAGCTTGCCAGCGATGTCAGGCGTGATGTAGCCCATGGTCGCCAGCATGCTCACGCGGCCGTTCCTCAGCTCCGCCTGCCACCGGTGAGCAAGATTCTCCGCGCTGCCGTCCGCTGTGCAGCCAGCAGGGCCCCAATGGCCCGAAGGGCCCTGAGCGCCCAGCTCGCTCTCGACTTTGAAGGCGCGCAGCGGGGATCCAGTGCACAGCGCCCCATCGCCCTGGGCGGAGCCAATCCGGCAGCCCTGGAGGAACATGCCGAGGATCGCCAACCTGGCAAGGCGGCCGTTCGCAATGTCCGCCGCGGGGTCGCTGGACGTCAACACCGCGAAGGCAAAGTTGCGCACAGCAGCCGTGATGTCAGCGGTTTGGTCCTCGAGGACAGCGGCCACAGCGAACACCTGTTCTTCTCGCGCGCGCTGGTCAGGGCGCCCTAGGTGTGATGATGTTGGGCTTCAGCCTCGCTGCCGCCATCTCGCTCAGCAGCGTCATTGCCTGCTGGCACTGCCAGCGCCTGCTCTTCTCGCACTCGCTGATCAGGGCGCTGCAGGGGATGATGCTGGGCTCCAGCTGCACGACCACCATCTCGCTCAGCAGCGCCTTTGTTTGCTGTCGCTGCCAACGCCTGTTCTTCTCGCACGCGCTGTTCAGGGCGCTGTAGGTGTTGATGATGTTGGGCTTCAGCTGCAAGTCCGCCATCTCGCCCAGCAGCGCCAAAGGTCTGCAACCACTGCCGACGACTGCTCTTCTCGCTGACGCCTGCTCTTCACGCACGCGCTCTTCACAGTGCCGTAGGTGATGATGTTGGGCTCCAGCTTCGCAGCCACAATCTCGCCCAGCAGCGCCACAACCTGCTGCCACTGCTGCCGCCTGCTCTTCTCGCGCGCGCTCTTCACAGTGCCGTTGGTGAAGATGGTGGGCTCCAGCTTCACGACCAGGGTCTCGCCCGTCAGCGCCGCGGCCAGCTGTCACTGCCCAGGCCTGCCCTTCTCGCACCAGCTGTTCAGGATGAAGTGGGTGATGATGTTGGGCGCCATGTTCACGCTCAGCGGCCGCCGCCAGCGGCCCGCCAGAGGCAGCCGCGGCGGCTGCGGCGGCAGCGGCGGCCGAAGCGGGCGCCTCGGCGGGCGCGGCGGCACACGCAGCCGCGGCGGCCACAGCGGCGGACGCCGCGCCCGCGGCGGCCGCGGCCGCCGCGGCAGGCCCCAGCGCCGCAGCGCGCGCCACAGCGCCGGCGGCCGCGGCGGCCTCGCCGCGGCCGGCCGCCGCCACGGCCGCAGCGGCCGCGGCGGCGGCGGCGGGGCCTCGGCGCAGCGCCGGCCGCGGGCCACGCCGGGCCGCGGCGGCTGCAGGCCAGCCGGGCCGGCCGCGGCGGCGGCGCAGCAGGCGGCGGCGCGCCGCTGCCGCCGCCGCCGCGCCGAGCGCGACACCATGGCCGAGCGAGCGGGAGCGATGAGAGGGGGCGACCCCCTCGCACGCCCCCGCGGGCGGGGAGGCCGAGGACCGAGGGGCGGAGGCCCCGCCAGCCGCTGAGGCCCGCTTGAGCCAGGGCGGCTTGAGCCAGAGGTTTGAGCCAAGGCTACGGCACAGCTGGTGGGGATACGCGAAGCGTCAACAATATCAGTTTTTCTTATTGGGAATCGACGATGTTTGCTTATTGGGGTCTCTAGTGGGGTGCATCTTGGGAGCCTCCTGGGGGTCTCTTGGGGACCTCTTGGGGCCTCTGGGGGGGCCTCTGGGGGCCTCCTGGGGACCTCTTGGGGCCTCCTGGGAGCCTCTGGGGCCGAAAGCTCGAAATTTGAATCTGGTTGTGCACCTCTGGGGCCCCTCTGGGGCTCGTTCTGGAGCTCTCTTGGGCTGTTTTGGGAGCCTCTCGGGCCGTTTTGGGGCCCTCTTGGGGTCGTCTCGGAGCCCTCTTGGGAGCCTGTGGGGCAGTCTTGGGTGCCTCTTGGGCCGTCTTGGACGCAGTGGAAGCCCAAAAGGCGAACACGCCAAAATTACGCTACCGAGGAACCCCACATATTTATATTATAGCTATAGTGATGATAGCTGACGTGAAGCATGTGAGAATGATGTTGGTGGCCGTTGCCCCGATACCGTTGCATGTCGAGAAAGTGCCACGACTGTCGAGCCGTCAAAAATAAGCGCGTAGAGAGACCACGTTGAGGGACCACCCCCTGCCACCTCCTCTGGTGTCGAGAAAATGCCACGCCTGATAGGCCCTGCGACATTGGCGCGTATGGAGACCGCGCTGAGGGCCGCACCCCCTCTGGTGCGGAGAACATACCACGCCTGCTAAGCCTTGCGACAATGGCGCGTATAGACACCGCGCTGAGGGACCACCCCCTGCGCACCCCCTCCGGCGACGAGAAAGTGCCACGCCTGATAGGCCCTGCGACATTGGCGCTCAAAGAGGCCACGCTGAGGGACCACCCCCTGGGCACCCCCTCTGGTGTCGAGAAAATGCCACGCCTGCTAGGCACTGCAACATTGGCGCGTATAGAGACCGCGCTGAGGGACCACCCCTTGCGCACCCCCTCTGGTGTCGAGAAAGTGCCACGCCTGCTAGGCCCTGCGACATTGGCGCGTATAGAGACCGTGCTGAGGGACCACCCCCTGCGCACCCCCTCTGGTGTCGAGAAAATGCCACGCCTGATAGGCCCTGCGACATTGGCGCGTATAGAGACCGCGCTGAGGGACCACCCCCTGCGCACCCCCTCTGGTGTCGACAAAGTGCCACGCCTGCTAAGCCCTGCGACATTGGCGCGTATAGACACCGCGCTAAGGGACCACCCCGTGCGCACCCCCTCCGGCGTCGAGAAAGTGCCACGCCTGCTAGGCCCTGCGACATTGGCGCGTATAGACACCGCGCTGAGGGACCACCCCCTGCGCACCCCCTCCTGCGACGAGAAAGTGCCACGCCTGATAGGCCCTGCGACATTGGCGCGTATAGAGGCCACGCTGAGGGACCACCCACTGCGCACCCCCTCTGGTGTCGAGAAAGTGCCACGCCTGCTAGGCCCTGCGACATTGGCGCTCAAAAAGGCCACGCTGAGGGACCACCCCCTGCGCACCCCCTCTGGTGTCGAGAAAGTGCCACGCCTGCTAGGCCTGCAACATTGGCGCGTATAGAGACCGCGCTGAGGGACCACCCCTTGCGCACCCCCTCTGGTGTCGAGAAAGTGCCACGCCTGCTAGGCCCTGCGACATTGGCGCGTATAGACACCGCGCTGAGGGACCACCCCCTGCGCACCCCCTCTGGTGTCGAGAAAATGCCACGCCTGCTAGGCCCTGCGACATTGGCGCGTATATAGAGACCGCGCTGAGGGACCACCCCCTGCGCACCCCCTCTGGTGTCGAGAAAGTGCCACGCCTGCTAAGCCTTGCGACATTGGCGCGTATCTGCACCGCGCTGAGGGACCACCCTCTGCGCACCCCCTGTGGCGTCGAGAAAATGCCACTCCTGCCACGATCTGCGAGCGTGTCACGGATAGGGGCCGCGCTGAGGGACCACCCTCTACGCACCCCCTGTGGTGTCGAGAAAGTGCTACTCCTGCTACGATCTGCCTGTGTTGTCTGTGCTGCGGTGTGCTGTGCTGTGCTGTGCTGTGCTGTGCTGTGCTGTGCTGAGCTGAGCTGAGCTGAGCTGAGCTGAACTGTGCTGAGCAGTGCTGTGCTGTGCTGTGCTGTGTGCGTGAGGAGGAGGAGGAGGTGGAGAAGGGGAGGAGGGCGGGTGTGTGTGTGTGTGTGAGACGCGGGTGCGGCGCGGGTGGGAAGAGAGGAGGAGGAGGAGGAGGAGGAGCTGCGTCGCGGGCGCGGCGCGGCAGAGAAGAGAAGAGGCCCCCTATGAGACCCGACAAAGACATCCAAAGAGGCCCCGAAGACGCCCCAAGAGCGGCCGGGCCTCCCGTCGGCGGCCATCTGGCGGGGCGCCCCTCTCGTGGGGCCGGCGTGCTCCCCCGCAACCCGCCGCACCTCGGCCCTGCCGACCTCCTGCGGCCGATCGGGGGCGCGCAAGCATGGACTGGCAGTCCGTGGATCTGGGCGCGCGGTCGCCGGATCCACGGATCGGGGGAGGCGCCCTCCCCCGAGGTGCGGCCGGTGCCGCCCCGCTCGGCGGCGGGAAAATCCCGCGGTGTCCCATGGAAGCGGGGCCCGTCGCCCATCCACGCCCCCTGGATCCATGCCTGCGGTCGCCTGCTTCCCTCCGTCCCCGCGTCCCTCGCATCCCTGCCCTGCCGACCTCCGGCGGCTGATCCTCCTCCTTCCCCCCTCGCTCCTCCCCCCGGGGCGTCGCCGGCCAGACGGCGCTGGGCGCGGGGCGACGAGGACGAGCAGAGGAGCAGAGAGGGGCTGCGGAGGAGGTGGCGAGCACGGTCGTCGAATCCAGGGCGCGCGACGGGAAGCCGAGCTCAGAGCTTCCGAAAGAGCCCTTCCCTGGAGACTTGGAAATGGGCACCTGCACAGGAACAGAGGGGCGCGTGCCTCGGTGGAAGATAATCCCTGGTTTCGGTGTTGGTGGTAACCTTCCGGCCACTTAGAAAGCCCGAGTACTACCACCATCATCGAGGTCGGGATGATCTTCCCTCGGTGGAGGTACTCCGCTGGTATTGGTATTGGTGTCGGTGCCAACCTCTAGGCCTCCGACTCCCCTTCGCTCGGTCCTGTCTCCATCTTGTCCTTGCGGGCGACTCGCCAAAGCCCCTGTAGACAAAAGCAAGAGGGCGCCTCTCCTCTCATGGCGCTTCACAAAGGGGGGGCTCTCTCTGCACCTCGGCAGCGGACGACGCCCCAGGCCCAGACCCCCGTTGAAGATCCAGAAGACCTGCGCTGCCCACAGGAGCTCTTCGACTCTTCGGTGTACTTATGTTGGCGGCGCGCACAGGGGGGGAGGGGGGACGGGGGAAGACTTCTTACACGGCGAAAGACGGGTGCCAACGGTGCGCACGAGCATCCGTAGCCGTGCGCGTGCCCGGCCATATCTTTGATGATGACGCGTGGCAGTAGGCTCCGAGAAATCGCGGGCGCAGGATGTCCTGGCCTGGCGCCGAGCAGAAGAGGGCATGAACCCATTCCTGGTGTTGTGGAGGCTGACGCTGTGTCGACAATCTCATATGAACTTTCGAATCAGAAAATTACCGTGATCGCCCGACTGGTCGGGAACCGACCTATGCCAGCTGCGGCCACAGAGGCGAGTGAACGGAGGTTGGAACCTCGACAACTAGTCTAATGCGAAAGACGGATGCCAGCGGTGCACACGAGCATCCGTAGCCGTACGCGTGCCCGGCCATATCTTTGATGATGACGCGTGGCAATAGGCTCTGGTGAAACGGCACTGGCGCGGGCGCAGCATGTCCTGGCCTGGAGTCGATCAACATAAATCTTGGCGGGCGTGAACCCACTCCCATTGCTGCGGAGAATGACGCTGCATCGACAACCTGACGACGCCGATTCTCAGGTTACTATAATATCTTTGCTCGTGACTGCCCGACTGGTCGGGAACCAACCTATGCCCACTGCGGCCACAGAGGCGAGTGAACTGCGGATGGAACCTCGCCGACTATAAACGGATGCGAAAGGCGGGAGCCGACGGAATGCAGTAGCATCCGTAGCAGTACACGTGCCCGGTCACATCTCTGATGATGGTCCAGAGGACCCACAGTGCATGAGTTGTGCAAAGCCTTGGTTGTCACTGTTCACATGTTTTCACAATTGAAATATGCACGGTTCCGGGCTCCTCCTCCTCCTCCTCCTCCTCCTCCGCTCGTCCGCCTCCTGCTCGTCCGTCCTCCTGCTGGGGCCCGCTGGGCCAGACGCGGCTGGCACTCGGGCACACGAGCCGCCGCCTGGGAACAGGGAGAGCAGCAGCCGCGCACGGTCGTCGCACACAGCGACGACGAGGGAGAGGGGGTCAGACACTCGCCACCACCGAGGCTACACAAGCAGACAACGGGCCCAGAGCTTGCCATACATCGGCTGCAGGGCAGGCAGGGGCGCCGTCTTCACCAGGGCCTGGCCTAAGGCGGGACTGTGGGTGCCTGGCGGTGGTGGATTGCTGTTCCTCCCCCTGGGCACTCATGAAGCTGGGGCCGACGCAAGGGTTGTCGGCCGTCGCGCCAAGCAGCGCCACGAGCCGCAACCCGACGAGTCGGCGGAAAACACTCCGTGCACCTTGCCTGGCAGGATCCGCGCCTCGGTGCGCAAGGCTGCTGGCCACCTCACCAAGCCGCGCCGCAGACAGCAGCCCGCGCACACACGGGGGAGGAGGCAATCATCTTGGCGGATGGGAAAAAGAACGTGGTGGCACCCACGCGCACCGACGCAGCCGCCACACAGCCACAGCTGGCCTGGCGCAAACCTGGGCGGCCGTTGTGTCGGCCCCTGGCTGCTATGAGGCCGCACTCGAACTGCGTCTGTGCCGCATACGCGGGTGTCGCTTTTCGCCTCCCTCTCCTCCTTTTCGCCCTCTTGTTGAGTCTGTCAAGTCAGGCACAGCACGCCATGCCTGGCACAACATGCCCATAGGGAACCAGTTCAGAGTTAGACTCGAACTCCTTTAAAAAAATCCAGTACAAACACAGCTGGCCTGGCGCAGCCATGAGCGGCCGTTGTGTTGGCCACCGGCTGCTGTGAGACTACACTCGAGCTGTGGTTGTTCCGAAGACGCGGCCGTTGCGCTCCGCCGCCTCCTCCTCGCCCTCGCCCTCCTCCTCCCCTTCCCCCTCTCGGGCCCATGCGACCATAGATTAAGGTCCCGGTGGCACGCGGGCGCCAGATCCAGGATCGGGCAAGCGGTCCCCAGCGCTGCCCGATGTGGCGACGGAGCGAGCCGATTCTGTACGTAAGCGGGGCCCGTTGCTTATCCACTCGCCTTGATCAATGTCTGCGTTTTTCGATCCTCCTCCTCGTCCTCCTGCTGAGCATGTGATTTGCGCAAGCGCACAGGCTCGCCAGCTCTCGGCGGCCTGGCATCACGAGGAGCTCCAGGGGGCCCGCGGAGGGCCAAGGAGGGCCCAAAGCCCAGTCCAAGACGGCCCGGGACCCCGCAACCTGTCCTGGAACCCAATGCGCGCCAATATTTTCGCTGGCGCATCTGCGCGGGCTCAACGGCTCTCGGCGGCCTGGCATAACGAGGATGACCTCCGGAGAGACCACGGAGAAGCCAGACGGGCTCGACGGCTGTCGGCGGCATGGCGTCATGAGGAGGAGCTCCAGGGAGCCCGTGGAGGGCCAAAGAGGGCCCGAAGCCCACGCCAAGACAGCCCAGGACCCCGCAACCTGCCCCAGAACCAAATGCGCGCCAAAATGTTCATTGGCGCAACTGCGCGGGCTCGACGGCTGTCGGCGGCCTGGCATCATGAGGAGGAGCTCCAGAGAGCCCGTGGAGGGTCAAAGAGGGCCCGAAGCCCACGCCGGAACGGCCCAGGATCCCGCAAGCTGCCCCAAAACGCCACGCGCACCAAGACTTCCATTGGCACATCTGCGCAGGCTCGACGGCTGCTGGCGGCCTGGCATCATGAGGAGCCCCACGGAACCCGTGGAGGACCATAGAGGGCCCGAAACCCACTCCGAAACGGCCCAGGACCCCGCAACCTGCCCCAGAACCCCCAAGGCGCGCCAAGATTCATCGGCGCAAGTGCTCGGGCCCGACGGCTCTCGGGAGCCGGGCACCGTTGAGGCGGAGCTCCAGGGGGCCCACTCCCAAACAGCCCGACGCCCACTTCAAGACAGCCCAGGACCCCGCAACCTGCCACCAGAACCCGATGCGCACCAGGACTTTCATTGGCGCAACCGCGCGGGCTCGACGGCTGCTGGCGGCCTGGCATCATGAGCCCCACGGAACCCGTGGAGGACCAAAGAGGGCCCGAAACCCACGCCGAAACGGCCCAGGACCCCGCAACCTGCCCCAGAACCCCCATGCGCGCCAAGATTCTCATTGGCGCAACTGCTCGGGCCCGACGGCTCTCGGCAGTCTTGCATAGGGAGAAGCTCTGGAGAGACCGTGGAGGGCCCACGACGGCCCGAAGCCCTCGACCGTGCGCGCGCCGAGACGCTCCAAGACGGCCCACGACTGTGCGCGCACAGGGGAAGGCTGATCGTGCTGCTGCTGCTGCTACTGCTGCTGCTCCACGCTGGTCGTGCTGCCTCGAAGCCTCCCCCGATATCAAGATATCAAGATATCAAGATATCGAGATATCGAGTCCCCGCCCGGCCCCGCCCCCGATATCGAGATATCGATATATGGGGATATCGAGATATCAAGTCCCCGCCCGGCCCCGCCCCCCGATATCGAGATATCGAGATATCGAGATATCGAGATATCGAGATATCGAGATATCGAGATATCGAGATGACGAGTCAACACCCACGCCCCCCCTCGATATCGAGACATCGATATATCGATATATCGAGTCCTCGCCTGGACCCGCCCCCGATATCGAGATATCGAGATATCGAGTTCCCGCCCAGCTCCGCCCCCGAGTCCTCCCGACCCTCGCCAGGACGCCTTGCGACCACAATGCTCATCGCTGTCGCTCAAGCGCGGGCGACGAGCTGTGGGGTCCACAGCTCATCGTCCTCGACTGTATCCTGCATGAGACTCAGGTACGGCTTGGACCAGTTCTGCAGCGAGCGGCGCTTCCCGCCCTGCTTGATGACCCCCCAGACGTCGAGGTGGTACCTGCCCGACGCACGCATGCCATCCATGAAGGCAACCGCCCTCGCCCGGCTCATGTTGCCCCCCCGGGCGATGGCGAGAACCAGCGCCTGGTGAGCGTCGTCGGCCATGCGCCTGTCGCCGCAGACGTAGTAGTGGCAATCGGGACTCTGGATCAGCTCCCATACCTCCTGCGCCGACTGGCGGAGCCCGTCGGTGACTAGGCGCTTCTCCACGCCTGGCTCCCTGGACAGGGACACGTCGTATGTCGTCAGCGCCGACACTTCGAGCGCCTCCTTGAACAGGCTGGCGTGAAGGGTCTCCGCGCTGCACCGATGGCCGGCGAAGAGCTGGGCCTTGCCGCACTGCCCGGCCGCGCCCTTCTGCGCGTGGTGAATGCGCTCCCGGACAAAGCCGGCGAAGGGCGCGACGCCCGTGCCGGCGCCGACCATGATCATAGGCGCCTCTGGCGACTTTGGCAGGTCGAAAGACGAGGCGAGCGCGGACACCCACACAGGGCTGCCCACCTGCAGCGAGTGTAGATAGCCGGAGGCCAGCCCGCGGCTGCTGCCAACGCAGACGAGGCCCACGCAAAGCTCGACCACGCTGGGGCTGACCAGGTTGCTGCTCGCGATGGAGTACAGCCTCGGGAACTGCAAGGGCAGCGCGCCGAAGAGGGCGCCGAGCGTGATCTTGCCCTTCGCCCGCGGGAAGGCGCGTAGGAGGCTTGACAACCACCAGAACTGCTCCGCGACCGTCTCGCTGTCCTGCTGCATGAGCTCATGATGCTCCTCTGCGGTCATGCCGCCGGCATCCCGCACCATGCCCAGAATGCGCGGCAGGCTCGCCGGGCGGACAGTGATGTTCAGGTGCCACTGCAGCGCGTCGTACAGCGTCGTCGGCTGGAACCCCAGCTCGGCCGGATACTGATCCTCCCCCTCCACCATGGTGGCCTCGAGCCTCGCATGCAGCCTCTCCTCTTCGATGCCCAGCTCCAGCGCGAGCCTCACGATCTCGTCGTGCGGGTTACGGGGCAGAACGCTGAGGTGACCGCCGGTGCGGTAGCTCATGCCATCGCAGCGCGAGATGTCGATGCGGATGCGCCGCGTAGACCGCCACTCCGAAGTGTTTGCCAGCAACGGCGTGGGCTCCACCACCTCCGCCCGCTTGTGGGCCCTCACCTCGCCAGGCTCAGAGGCCTCCGCAATGCCAACGCGCGGCTCCCCCAGCCTGACGGCGAGGCAGGACTCGACCGTGCCCGCCAGCGCCTGGCGCGGCTCTAGCTCGAAGCGAAGGGAGCGCAGGAACTTCTGGAAATCCGCCCCTTGGTCCTTGCACTCGTCCGCCAGCACCGTGGGGACGAAGCACGTGGCCCCCGCTGCATCCAGCGTCTTGCTCACCTTCTTGCCGAAGGCGCAGAAGCCAGGGTACATGGTGCTGCCCAACGCCATCACTGCGCACCTGATTGGCTGCCCGGTGTTCTTGCTCACCAGCGGGAAAGGCAGGGCGTCCGGGAAGGCGGAGCCGTTATGTGGGGCGGCGCCGTCGTTGAAGGTCGCGATGAAGCAGACGATGTGGGTGAACCTCTGGACCAACTTCTCGTCCATAGCGTTTAACTCCATGACCCGCGGCCCGTAGGCCAAGCCGAGCTCCTTGGCCATGTTTCTGGCAAACTGCTCCGCGGTGCCGGTGGTGCTGGCGTAGAGAATCAAAACCTTGCGGGGGTCGTCCTGGAGGGGGCGGTCCCGGAGAGACGTGTGGCTCTTGGTCAGCTTGGGGCCCTCCAGGCCCGACGCGTCCTCCACCACCCACCTGTCGCAGTGGTAGTGGAACTGTGGGCGGAGGTAGAAGTCGCGCATCTCGTAATGCCATGCTGGGCAATGCACGCCGAGGAAGCCTCCGATCCAGCTCCACTGCGCGGGCACCTCTCGCCCGCACTGCTTCTCCGTCCACGTGGGTCAAGAACTGCTGGGAGCAAGTGTAGTGGTCCACGATGCTGAACCGCGACTTCTGGAACGAGTGGGTCACCGCGGCGCTCATCTTCTGCAGAACCATGGCGCGCCAGCCAGAGGAATTCGAGCTGGTGTCGAAGCCGCAGATCTTAGCAACCTCCGGGCCCACGCCGTAGCGCTCAACCAGGTTCCGGGCGATCTCCAGGTCGACGAACCAGCCGTTGAAGGGGCAGCAGGGGTAGTCCACCCCGCCGATCCGCATGGTGAAGTTGTTGATTGCGGGGAGGGAGGTCCACTTCAGGCCCAACTTCGCGAGCTTGGGGTGCTCCGGGTGCGTGATGGGGATCTCGCAGAAGAGCTTGCGCGGGAGCTCGCGCATCTGCGGGTTCTGGCCCGGGAACTGCACAATCTGCGGTAGGGGGTCGAACTTTGTCCGCTTCGTCGGCGGCTTCCACCCAAACGTCTTCATCACCATCTCCGTGTACTTGACGTTGGCGGGGTCGCCCAGGACACTACCATCCTCCTGCACGTAGCCGGCGTACCTACAGAACTGATGGTTCCAGAAGCGAATGCCCCACTGTTCGTGCGGCTTCTTGGGCGCGAAGATGGTCATCGTGGACTGCACGATGCCTCCTCCAGCGGCGACCTTCAGATGTTCCTCGCACTCCTCGAAAACCTGATTTGCGCAGGTCACGTGCCTGCAGTCGCGGATGACCAGCGTATCCCACGCGATTCGGCCGGGGCACTTCGCGGAGTTGCGCCAAGCCTGCCGGGCGCCGGCCTGCAGCTCGTGGGTGGTGTGCCTCGTCTGGAATTCGAATTAGTTTCGATATCAAATACTCCATCAAATAACAGACACTATAAAATGATTCCCTGCGTGGAGCTCCCCTTATGTGCATATTATTTATGGACGCTTCCGCCGTGAGTGTCTATGCGCAAGAGTTTTCTGATATAAACCAGGTCGATGTATAAACAGGATCTCGCATGGTTGACTGCGAGTGTCAGTCTAAGTATGAGAGAGTCTGAGCACGAGTGGGTCCGAGAATGCGTAGGTCAGAATATGAGCGAGTCTGAGTGGGAGTGGTCAGAGTGTGGGTAAGTCTGGGTGCGAGTCTAAAAACATGTTTATATGAAAAATATGTGGAAACAGTTTAAAAATTGTTTTCCCCAGTGCTGTAGTGCGCCTATAGAAAACAAAAAGGAGGCGGGGCAAGGTGGATCGCTGGAGACGTCCCCGCGACCGCCCTGGCGCCCTGCGTGCAGGGGCAGATTCCTGCGCACCCCCTCTTGGCGTCAAGCCACGCCCACCACGCCCTGCGACCCCAACGTGGATAGAGACTGCGCTCAGGGACCACTCCCTGCGCACCGCGCACCCTGTCTGGGTTGCGAAGCGGCACTGAATATGCAAATGCGGCACGCCGCTGGTAGATTTTATACAACGGGTGCGATGTTTAACTCCAAAACCCAATGGCGAAAACCCAATGTACAAATTCATCTTCTGATCGGAAGACGGGAACATCACAATGTGGGTATACGACAGCGAATGCAAAAATGCCAAGTGCGCGGCGGCGGCATGCCGCTGATAGATTTTATACAACGGGACGAGAGTTCGCGCGCGCGCGGCGGCGGCATGCCGCTGATAGATTTTATACCACGGGACGAAATTGGATCTCCAAAACCCAATGGCGAAATCCCAATGTAAAAAATCATTCTCTGATCGGAAGACGGGAACATCCCAATGTGGATATACGACACTGAATGCAAAAATGCCAAGAACCAGCGAGCGCGCGCGCGGCGGCGGCATGTATACAACGGGAGCCATGTTGAACTCCAAAACCCAACGGCGAAAACCCAATATAACAAACCATTCTCTGATCGGAAGACGAGAACATCCTCATGTGGATATGCGACACTGACTGCACAAATGCCAATCGCCAACGCGCGCGCACGCGCGCGCGCGGCGGCGGCATGCCGCTGATAGGTTCTATACAGCGGGAGCGAGGTTGAACTCCAAAATCCAACTGCGAAAACCCATTGTAAAAATTCATTCTCTGATCGGAAGACGGGAACATCCCTATGTGGATATACGACACCGAATGCACAAACGCAAATCGCCAACGCGCGCGCGCGCGGCGGCGGCATACCGCTGATAGATTTTATACCACGGGGGCGGTGTTGAATTCCAAAACCCAATGGCGAAAACCCAATGTAAAAATTCATTCTCTGATCGGAAGACGGGACAATCCCCAACGGCATTCTCCCTGGTGCCGAGGTATATACACATGGCATCGATCGGCATCCATTGATTTTTTCCAGGGGGGACAGATAAAAATAGTTATTCGGGTGCGAATTAATGGCAGTCGGGATCCGGGGGGGTAATCATTTTGTTTTAATCTGACTACTGGTGAATGGGTGGGTCGGAGTTTGAGTGGTTCTCGGTATGTGCAAGCCTAAATGTGAGTGAGTCTGAGTATGAGTATGATGAGTATGAGTCTGAGTCTGAGTGGGTCTGAATACAAGTGAGTCTGACTACGAGTGAGTCTGAGGGTGGGTGAGTCTAAGTGTGAGTGAGTCTGAGTGTGTGTAAGTCTGGGTGTGAGTATCCTCCTCCTCCTCCGTCCCCTTCCCCCAATCATCAAGACGATCATCATCATCATTGATCATCATCATTATCATCATCATCATCGTCATCATCAGCATCAGCATCAGCATCAGCATCAGCATCATCACCAGCACCAGCACCAGCACCATCACCATCACCATCACCATCACCATCACCATCACCATCACCATCATCATCATCATCATCATCATCATCATCATCATCATCATCATCATCATCATCATCATCGTCATCGTCATCGTCATCGTCATCGTCATCGTCATCGACATCGTCATCGTCATCACCATCATCATCAGCAGCAGCATCATCATCATCGTCGTCATCGTGGTCGTTGTCGTCGTCATATCCATCATGAATAGGCGTGAGTCTGAGTGTGAGTGTCCCCCTCCTCCTCCTCCTCCTCCTTCTCCTCCTCCTCCTTCCCCTCTCCCATCATCATCGCGATCATCCTCATCATCATCATCAGCAGCAGCATCAGCATCATCAACATCATCATCATCATCATCATCATCATCATCATCATCATCATCATCATCATCATCATCATCATCATCATCATCATCATCATCATCATCATCATCATCATCATCATCATCGTCGTCGTCGTCGCCGTCGTCGTCGTCGTCGTCGTCGTCGTCGTCGTCGTCGTCGTCGTCGTCGTCATCGTCGTCATACCCATCATGCTGGTGTTCGTGGGGCCTCCTGGTGCTTCCTGGTGCTTCCTGGACCCTCTTGGGGACTCCAGGGGCCTCCTGGAGCCTCCTGGGGCCTCATGTGGCCTCCTGACACCTCCTTGTACTTCCTATGGCCTCCTGTAGCCTCCTGGAACCTGCTGGAACCTCCTGTGGCAGCCGAAGATCCGTGCCCACGAGTCTGGCCAGCAAAATAAGCAAACCGCTCGAGGTATCCTCAAACTCTGCCCCCCCTTGGGGGCGAAAATGAGCGCATCGCTCGAGACATCCTTCAAATCCGCTCCGAAAAAGAAGGATGTTGAGTCGCGAAACAGGCAAAACCGCTGGAGACATACATCCCCGCCATTCTGGCGCGAACGGGGGAGTGCAATATCCCCTGGCGGTTCCCCCTTGGGGGTGCTGAAACCCGCGAATCGCTCGAGGCATCCTCAGAATCTGTTCCGCCAGCATCATCATCATCATCATCATCATCATCATCATCATCATCATCATCATCAGCATCATCATCATCATCATCATCATCATCATCATCATCATCATCATCATCATCATCATCATCATCATCATCATCATCATCATCATCATCATCATCATCATCATCATCATCATCGTCGTCGTCGTCGTCGTCGTCGTCATCATCAGCATCAGCAGCATCATAATCAGCAGCATCGTCATCGATATCATCAGCATCAGCATCAGCACCAGCATCAGCATCAGCATCAGCATCAGCATCATCATCATCAGCAGCATCAGCATCATCATCATCAATATCAGCATTAACATCAGCATCAGCATCAGCATCAGCATCAGCATCAGCATCAGCATCAGCATCATCATCATCATCATCATCATCATCATCATCAATATCATCATCAGCAAAATAGGCAAACCGCTCGAGACACCCTCAAAATCTGCCCCCCCCTCCCCTTGGGGGGCGAAAACGAGCGCCTCGCTCGAGAGATCCTCCAAACCTGCTCCGAATGCGGAGGATGTTGAGTCGCGAAACAAGCAAAACGCGCGAGACGTTCCCTCCATTTTGGCGCGAACGGAGGAGTGCAATACCCCCTGGCGGTTCCCCCTTGGGGGTGCTGAAACCCGCGCCTCGCTCAAGAAATTCTCAGAACTTGCTCCGCCATCATCATCATCATCATCATCATCATCATCAGCAGCAGCAGCAGCATCATCATCACCACCGTCATCATCACGACCATATCATCATCAGCAGCATCATCATCATAAGCGGCATCATTATCAGCATCATCATCAGCATCATCATCATTAACAACATCATCGTCACCATCGTCATCACCACCATCATCATACCATAACATGGCGTAGCGTGACACAACACATCATAACACAACCTTACATGACACAATGTAGCATTACATGCATAACAGACCATACCATACCATATCATAGCATGCCATACAATTACCATACCATACCATACCATGACAGTGACATACCATTCCATACCATACCATATCATAACATTATTCACTGCGCGGAGCTCCCCAGATGTGTATATGTTAGCATGGACCTGTCCGCCGTGAGTGCCCAGGTGCAAGAGTTTTCGAATATAAACTGGTTTGAGTATTGACGGTCTGGGAGCGAATCTAACTGTGAATGGGTTGGATTGTGAATGAGTCTCAATACTATATTAATGCGCTTCTGGGGCTTCGTGGTGCCTCCTGGAGCCTCTTGGAGCCTCCTGAGCCTCTTAGGGCTTCCTGTGGCCTGGAGGCCTCCTGGAGCCTCGTGTGGCCTCCTGGGGCCTGCCGGAGCTTCCTGGGGCCTCCTGGGGAGGATGCATGCCCCAAGAAGAGCCCAATCTATAGGAACAGGCGTAAAACACTTCGGGTTGGAGCCACAGGAGAGGTGCAATCTACAGGAACAGATGTAAAGCACCAAGGATTCGTACCCCAGGGCAAGCCCGATCGATAGGAACATACGTAAAACACTTAGGAGTGGATACACAGGAGAAGGACCTGTGGCCTTGTGAGGCCTCCTGCTCCTGAGGCTTCGTGGGAGCTCCTGGAGCCTTCCAGGGCCTCCTGTGGCCGTTTCCTGCCGTTTCCTGCCGTTTCCTGTGGCCTCCTGTAGCCTCCTGGTGCCTCCTGGCGCTTCCTAGGGCCTCCTGGAGCCTCCTGGGGCCTCCTGGAGCCTCCTGGGGCCTCCTGGGGCCTCCTGTGGCCTCCGGGGGCCTCCTCGTGCCTCCTGTGGCCTCCTGGGGCCTCCTGGGGCCTCCTGGGGCATCCTGTGGGCTCCTCCTGGGACCTCCTGTGGCCTCCTGGGTCCTCCTGGGTCCTCCTGGAGCCGCCTGTGGCATCCTGAGCAACGTCCGTGCCCACGAAACTGGCCAGCAGAACAAACAAACCGTTCGAGACATCCTCGCAATCGGGGCCCGCTGGGGTGCGAAAGCCAGCGCCTCGCACGAGACATCCTCGAAATCTGCTCCGAAAACGGAGGAGATTGAGCTGGTCAACAAGCAAACCGCTCGAGACATCCCCGCCATTCTGGCGCGGAAGCCGTGCAATAGTTCCCCTTTGGCAGCGCTGAAATCCGCGCCTCGCTCGAGGCATCCTCAGAATCTGCTCTGAGCGCAGACGAGCCTGGCCCCCAAAACAAGCGAACCGCTCGAGAAAGCCAGCGCCTCGCGCGAGATATCCTCCAAATATGCTCCGAAAGCGGAGGATACTGAGCTGGTCAACAGGCAAACCGCTCGAGACATCCCCGCCATCTTGGCGCGAACGGAAGCCGTGCAATACCCCCTGGCGGCTCCCCCTTGGGGTGCTGAAATCCGCGCCTCGCTCGAGACATCCTGACGTCCTCAGAATCTGCTCAGAGCGCAGACGAGCCTGGCCCCAAAAATAAGCGAAACGCTCGAGACATCCTCGCCACCTGGGCCCCCCTGGGGCGCGAAAGCCAGCGTCTTGCACGGGACGTTCTTTTTCATCAGCATCACTCATCGTCTGCATCACATCATCGTCGTCATACTCGTATCGTCATCTTTTGGCATCATCATACTCTGAATGCATCATCATACTCTGAGTGGGATGGGGAAGAGAGGAAGGAAGGGAGGCGGAGGAGGAGGAGGAGGAGGAGAAAGAAGGAGGAGGTCCGCGCGGTCAACATAAGAAGTATTCACTGCGTGGAGCTCCTCAAATGTGCATCTATTAGCCTGGACCTGTCCGCCGTGAGCGTCCAGGCGCAAGAGCTTTCGAACACAAGCGCGCTTGAATATGGACGGTCTGGGAGCGAATATAACTGTGAATGAATTGGAGTGTGCATGAGTCTCAGTGGTATTAGTGAGCCTCTGAGCATGAGCTCGAGGCCTCCTGGGGCCTGTCGAAAGCTCCTGGGGCTTCCTGGTGCCTCCTGGAGCCCCTTGGGGCCTCCTGGGGCCTCTTAGGGCTTCCTGTGGCCTCCTGTGGCCTCCTGGAGGAGCCTCGTGTAGCCTCCTGGGGCCTCCATGAGCTCCTGGAGCCCCATGGGGCCTCCTGGGGAGGCTTCGTGCCCCAGGAGAGGCCCATCTATAGGAACAGACGTAAACCACTTCGGATTGGAGCCACAGGAGAGGGGCAATATACAGGAACACATGTAAAACATCAAGGACTCGTGCCCCAGGGCAAGCCCAATCTATAAGAACATACATAAAACACTTAGGAGTGGATACACAGGAGAAGGACAATTTATAGGAACATGCGTAACACACTTCGGATTGGAGCCAGTCCTGTGGCCTTCTGAGGCCTCCTGCTCCTGGGGCTTCGTGGGAGCTCCTGGAGCCTTCCAAGGCCTCCTGTTGCGTCCTGCCGTTTCCTGCCGTTTCCTGTGGCCTCCTGTGGCCTCCTAGTGACTCCTGGTGCTTCCTGGGGCCTCCTGGAGCCTCCTGGGGCCTCCTGGGGCCTCCTGTGGCCTCCTGGGGCCTCCTGGGGCCTCCTGTAGTTTTTCCTGGGACCTCCTGTGGCCTCCTGGGTCCTCCTGGAGCCTGCTGGAGCCTCCTGTGGTATCCTGAGCAACGTCCGTGCCCACGTGTCTGGTCAGCAAAACAAGCAAACCGTTCGAGACATCCTCGCAATCGGTGCCCCCTGGGGTGCGAAAACCAGCGCCTCGCACGAGACATCCTCGAAATCTGCTCCGAAAACGGAGGAGATTGAGCTGGTCAACAAGCAAACCGCTCGAGACATCCCCGCCATTCTGGCGCGAACGGAAGCCGTGCAATAGTTCCCCTTTAGGGGTGCTGAAATCCGCGCCTCGCTCGAGGCATCCCCAGAATCTGCTCTGAGCGCAGACGAGCCTGGCCCCCAAAACAAGCGAACCGCTCGAGACATCCTCGCCATCTGGACCCCCTGGGGTGCGAAAGCCAGCGCCTCGCGCGAGATATCATCAGCATCAGCATCACTCATCATCTGCATCATCATCGCCGTCATACTCGTATCGTCATTTTTTGGCATCATCATACTCCAAGTGCATCATCATACTCTGAATCGGATGAGGAAGAGAGGGAGGAGAGAGAGAGAGAGGCGGGGAGGAGTTCCGGCGGAGTCGGAGTAATAATTATGCACTGCGTGGGGCTTCCCATATGTGTGCATCTATTAGCACGGACATGTCCGCCGTCAGTGTCTAGGCGCAAGAGCTTTCGAATACAAGCGGGCTTGAGTATTGACGGTCTGGGAGTGAATATAGCAATGCATGATTTGGAGTGTGACTGGGTCTCGATAGTATTAGTGTGTCTCTGCGCATGAGCCTGGGGCCTCCTGGGGCCTGTTGAAACCTCCTGGGGCTTCCGAGGGCCTCCTGGAGCCTCTCGGGGCCTCCTGGTGCCTCATGGGGCTTCGCGTGGCCTCCTGAAGCCTCCTGGGGCCTCGTGTGGCCTTCTGGGGTCTCCAGGAGCCTCCCGGGGCCTCCTGGGGAGGACTCGTTAGGAACATACGTATAACACTTAGGAGTGGATACGCAGGAGAAGGACAACATATTGAAACATGCGTAAAACACAAAAGGATTCATGCTCCAGGGGAGGCCCAATCTGTACGAACATACATAATTCCGCTGCGGGGGGAGCGACTCGGGACACCCTGGAAGGAGCGAGGAGGCGAGCGGGAGGCGAAACCGCTCGGTTCAACCTCTAACGCCCGCCCTGGTCGCTCCCCCTTGACCGCGCCCCGCGACTGGGGGGACGACTCGGGTCACCCTGGAAGGAACGTGGAGGCGAGCGGGAGGCGAAACCGCTCGGTTCAACCTCTGACGCCCGCCCTGGTCGCCCAGCCTCCTCGTCTTCCTCCTCCTCCTACTCCTCCTCTGCTCCGTCTTCAACCTAGAACGTCTCCGCAATATTCCGCAATAGGTCTTGCGAGCGAGCAGTAAGCCGGCAGTACGCCTTGCGAGCGAGCGTGGCCTTCTCGACCTATGGGCCTTTCGTCTCTTGCGGGTCCAGCCGAGCAGTAGGCCTCTCCTCTGGAGGGCCTCTCCGCAAGGGCCTCTCCAGCCGAGCTGCCGAGCAGTAGGCCTCTCCTCAGCCTTGAGCGCCTCGCTCGGGACATCCTCTGAATCTGCTCTGAGCGCAGACGAGTCAGTCAAGCCTGGCGCACAGACGGCGCATTGGCAAGATAAAAAGTTATGCGCGCGGCAGAGAAATGCGGGCAGTGAGAAGGATACGAATTCACCTGCAAACGTATCGGCGCCACGCGGGAGGAGGGGGAGGAAGGGGGGGCGGAGGGAGGAGGGAACGAAGAAGGGGGAGGGGACACCTCAGGACCACTGTTGTGGCAGAAGCTTGTAAACACACGAAGCCCACTGTTGCTTCGGTCTGCCTTTCTTCCGGCATTGGTCCCAGACCCGAGGTAAATGTGAACCGGGCTTGCAAGTGAGAACTCGCAGCGGGTGGTCTTGTGACAACCCTGCGATATTGTTGTATAGCGAAGTCTGTCTCTCACAAAGCGCCTCGCTGAGAGGGCGGGCTCGACATATGTTCAAAACTTGGTCGTTGGACACTCTCGACAAATATGAATGTGTAATGCGGCAAATACGCCTGAGACACTGCGCGTTGAAACTGTCTAATATCTTTTTGTCTGCTTTTAAAAGCCACAGTGTTTCTAACTTGTATAAAAGCTTTGGAAGCACAATCGCACTGTACAGCTCGAGCTTCCTAGATCTCGTAATGTTGGCGTGTGACCAACAACGCTGTAAGGCTGTGAACACACCGCGAGCCTCTCCGAGGCGCCGCGTTAGCTCCGGCTTGGCGGTGGCGTCTGCGTTTAGAAGACCACCTAAATAAACAACTTGCCGTGCAGGGACCACTGGGGTGCCCGAGGGGGTCTTGACAACCCCATTGTTCTGTATATTAATGGCCACCGTCTTGGCCCTATGCAATTCGAGGCCGTATTTTTTTCCTTCGCCAATCACAGCGTCTAGCAACGTCTGCAATTTCTTGGCGCTGCTACTCGCAAGCATTGTATCATCTGCGTATAAAATGTCTGGGCAAACTAAAAATTCTGGTTCGACGACATCTGCGTGTACGCCCTCCACTGCGCGATCAACGTCGAAAAAACATCACGCTCTGCACGATAATGAACAAATACGGCGAGGGGGGGCAGCCTTGTGCTATGCCTGATGCTTGGCACCGCTGCGACGAGTTACCCGCGGAATCCTGCAGAATAAATCGCCGTGCTGAATAAATACTTCCTATCATGTCCACCATCTGTTGTGGGATGCCAAACCTAGTAAGAGCTCCAATTAACATGTCGTGCTTTATCTTATCGAAGGCTTTCGCCCAATCTAAGAAAACCGCGATGAGTCCAGGGGCTTTCGCCGCCTGCGCTGCATCAAACATGCGTCTAACAATAGCTATGGCTTGGGAGGTACTCCGGTTTGTGGTCGGAAACCGAATTGCGAATTCCGTATTCGGCTCTCCGCGCCTCCTTTTTGCAAGCGTTTTTGCATCATCCAGGCCAGGAGTTTGCAGGCAACGGGCAATAAAGACATCGGCCTGTAATTCTCAGGCAGGCTAGTGTCCCCCTTTTTTGTGCAAGAGGGCGACTACAGCTATTTGCCTTTCATCTGGGATGGCTTTCTCATCCCAGCACCGCCGGAAGAGAGACAGCAACGATTGCATCGCTTCCGAATCGCACAACAAAGATTTATAAAATTCTGGAGGCACCTCGTCGATGCCCGCGGCTTTCCCTGTGGAGAGAGCTCTGAGAGCAGCTGCCAACTCGCAAATGGAAAACGCAGCAAAATTAACAGGGAGGGTTTCTCCCATCCTGGGCCTCTCCTCGACCGCAAGGTCAGGAAAGCTCACTGCCCACTGCACTTTTTCAAAATAGTCGGCCAAAGTGTCTGCTCTACGATCGCTGTCCACTAGCTGCCCGTGCGCATCCCTTATTTGAACAGGCTTCTTCGCTTTGCCTTTCCTCACCTTGCGCACGGCGTTCCAAGACCCGCTGTCCAACTGATCGTCCAGCCACTTCCGCTTGTCCTCCCGGACACTCGCCCGGATGCGCTTGTTCAGTGCATGTTCGCAGTGTCCCGCACGGTCACGCTGCTTCAGTAGAGGCCATTGTGGCGCGTGATATCCATGGTTTGTGCGCTGACCTCCGCGCGCGCGCGAGGACAGTTGACGCTACGAGCATCGCCTCATTCACCTTGGAAGCGTGCTCGTTGATCGCGGCTGCCCTCCCAGTGGTCGTTTCGTTGGCTTCGCGGAAGAACCGGCAGAACTGCATCTTGATCGCACTGTCCGTCATAAGCTCCCGGAGGTCGAAATTTTGCTTCGCCGTATGTTTGTCCATTGCGTGTAAGTCGATGCCTAAGTGTACTACTAAAAGGAAATGTCTGCTCGCCAGCGGCACGGTGCGATCCGAATGCACATCGCGTATTTTCCCCAAAAGTGGCCCATCAATTAGGCAATGGTCGATTTGAGCAAAGTCTTCTCCTTCCACAGCCTGCCCCGTCTTGGAAGCGTGCGTGCCGTAGTATGTGATGAGCTTGCCGGCCTCGTGCGGGAAAAACGCGCTAGCAATCTTGATGTCAGATGCCCGGCAAGATTCGAGCAGCAATTCTCTATTGAGTCGGTCCCGACGTTTTGGCCAAGCGTTGCGGTAGAAATATCCCCATGATATGATCGTCACCCGGTTCTTGTTCATATAGCCGGGTATTGAAATCCCCCATCGCGAGCGTACCGTTATGAGCTCCATGCCGCGGCCACGCCGCTGTGAAATCGTCGAACCATGTCCGCCTTTGTTCATGCTCGTATCCAGCGTGTGGCGCGTAACACGTGAATAAAGTTAGGGTCCCACCAGAGACTTTGATCTTCAAACTTGCCAGCCTATCGGAAATCAGCCTGAAACTGACGACCGCTTTGATCGCCCATGGGGCAATTAAGAATCCAACTCCAGAGTAAAAACGCCCAGTAGTCTCCACTGACGTGCCAGCTAAGATGACCAAGAAACCAGAGTCGACGAAGTCCGTGGATTCCGTAATGCCTGCCTCCTGGATGCAAAGTATAGATATGTTATGTTGTTTCACGTGGTATTGCAATTCTGTTAGCTTCGCCATGTCGTAGCCTAAGCCTTCCACGTTCCAAGATGCCAGTTTGGGTCCATTCAGCGGGTAGCACAGCTTCTTGGGGCAACCCCAGTGCATGCCCTCGCGCGGTTTCCAACGACTGTCGCCAAGAGGATTGCCACCTAATGGGGAAGGTGCCGAAGGAGGAGAAGTAAAAGTATGAGTACCCGTATTTGGTGATATCTTCGTCGTTGTATGTACGCCCATGCCGCAAGGAGTTCTGGTACAGTCGCCAGGATGACCATCCAAATCAAAATCTTCATAATGTGATGGAGGAGCACTGTCGGCGGTGGTATCTGTGCCGCAAGGGCCTCTCCAGCCGAGCAGCCGAGCAGTAGGCCTCTCCTCAGCCTTGAGCGCCTCGCTCGGGACATCCTCAGAATCTGCTCTGAGCGCAGACGAGCCTGGCCCCCAAATCAAGCAAACCGCTCGAGACATCCTCGCCCTCTCTCGAGACATCCCCCAAATCTGCTCCGAAAGCGGAGGATGTTGAGCTGGCAAACAGGCAAACCGCTCGAGACATCCCCGCAATCTGGGCGCGAACGGAGGCCGTGCAATACGCATGGCGGCCCCCCCTTTAGGAGTGCTGGAACCAGTAAACTGCTCGAGACATCCTCGAAAGCTGCTCTGAGCGCAGACGAGTCTGGCCACCAACACTGGCCCCCTCTGGCCATCATCACCATCATCACCATCACCATCACCATCACCATCACCATCATCATCATCATCATCATCATCATCACCATCACCATCATCATCATCATCATCATCATCATCATCATCATCATCATCATCATCGTCATCATCATCATCATCATCATCATCATCATCATCAGTATCATCATCATCACCAGCATCATCAGCATCAGCATCACCAGCATCATAACAACCATGATCACCATCAGCAGCATCATCATCAGCAGCATCATCATCACCCTCATCGTGCTCATCACCATTTTTCTTAATCATCATCATCACTCACCATTTTCACCGTCATGTCATCTGCATTATTCATTTTGTGCATCCTAATCGTCGTCATAATACTCTTTTCCTCATCAGGGGAGGAGGAGAAAGGAGGAGGGTGTGTGAGGAAGGTCCGCGCGGTGGCAGTAATCACAATAACCCCATCCTGTGGAAATGGGGAACAAGAGCCCCATCTTTTCGATATGGGGAACAAGAAGCCCATCTTAGGATATGTATATTAAGCAATACCATAAAGTAGCATGTCATGCCATAACATAACGTAACATGATGAAGAGGCGGGAGGAAGTGGAGGTGAGAAGTCGGTGCAGCTGGTAATGATTCACTGCGTGGAGCTCCCCACATGCGCATCGATTAGAATGGGCCTGTCCGCCGTGAGTGCCTAGGCGCAAGAGTTTTCGAATATGAACGGGCTTGAGCAGTGACGGTCTGGGAGTGAATCTAACTGTGGATGTGTTGGAGCGTGAATGAGTCTCAGTAGTACGAGCGCGTCTCTGCGCATGAGCCTGGGGCCTCCTGGGGCCTCCCGGGGCCTCCTGGGGTTTCCAGGGGACCCCTGGAGCCCCTGAGGGCCTCCCGGTGCCTCTTGGGGTTTCCTGTGGGCTCCTGAAGCCTCGTGGGGCATCGTCTGGCCTCCTGGGGCCTCCTGGAGCTTCCTGGGGAGGATTCGTGCCCCAGGAGAGGCCCAATCTATAGGAACACGCGTACATAAAACACTGCGGAGTGTAGCTGCAAGAGAAGGGCAATAGATAGGAGCACACGTAAAACACCAAGGACTCGTGCTCATATGGGAGACCCAATATCCGCCGATCCGGCGTGTGAGTTACAAGGAGTCTCAGCTACAGCCTCGAGGCTGAGCCTCAGCCTCCGGGGGGGTTGCCGGGGTGGCTCTGCCGGGGAAGGGGGGGTGGGGGGGGGCGGGGGGTGCGAGTTTCCGGCGGATGCGTTTTTTGACACCCCTCACAAGGATCGTGGCCTCCGAGGGGGTTCCGAACTCGAGTGCCACCCCTCCCGCACCAAGAGGCTCCGAAGAAGCCTCCAAGAGGCCCCAAGGGGCCCAGAAGAGGCCCCCAAGAAGCCCCAAGAGACTCCCAAGAGACCCCAAAGAGGCCCCCAAGTGGCCCCAAGAGGCCCAAGAGGCCCCCAAGAAGCCCCAAGAGGCCTCCAAGAGGCCCCCGGAGGTCCCGGCCAACCACGATATCCCAACCAGCGTCCATGAGGCCTCTGACCCACCACCCACGCACGGTGGTGGGATAGGCCGAAGGCCACTGGATAAATGCGGAATGAAAGGGGGAAGGAAGGGAAAAGAGAGGAGGGACGAGGGCGAAGGAGGATCACATCAGTCGGAGCGCCCCGGATCGGCCGCACTGGCCGAAGGCCACTACAATATAGGGACATACGTAAACACTGATGATTGGGTACACAGGAGAAGGACAGCCCATAGGAACATACGTCACACACCAAGGATTCGTGCTCCAGGTGAGGCCAAAAATATAGGAGCAGGCATAAACACCTGGGATTGGAGCCACTCCTGTGGCCTTCTGATGTCTCCTGCTCCTGGGGCCTCTTGGGGCCTCCTGGCTCCTCATGGCGCCCCCTGGGGCCTCCTGTGGCCTCCTGACAGCTCCCGGTGCCGCCTGTGGCCTCCTGGATCACCCCGCTCAAGGCATCCCCGCCATTTTGGCGCGAACGGAGGAGTGCAATACCCCCTGGCGGCTCCCCCTTGGAGGCGAACATGAGCGCCTTGCTCGAGACGTCCTCCCATGTGTTCCGAAAGCTCGAGACATATCCGCCATGTTGGCGCGAACGGAGGGGTGCAATACACCCATGGCGGCTCCCCCTTAGGGGTGCTGAAACCAGCGCCTTCCTCGAGACAACATCCTCCTCCGCCCTCCTCCTCCGCCTCCTCCTCCTCCCCCTCCTCATCCTCCTCCTCCTCCTCCTCCTCCTCCTCCTCCTCCTCCTCCTCCTCCTCCCCTTCATCAGCATCATCATAATCATCATCAGCAGCATCATCATCAACATCATCGTCATCATCGTCAGCAACATCATCATCAATAACAGCATCAGCATATGCATCATCAGCGTCATCATCAGCATCAGCGGCAGCATAATTATCGTCATCATCAGCAGCATAATAACAAATACCTTTATCATACCATAACATGGCATAACATAACGTAACAACGCATGGCATGTAATACAATGACATCGCATACAATACCATAGCATAACATATACCATCAAGACATTGTATACAATGCCATACTAACCATACAATGGTATGCAATACCATGTCACACCATACCATAAACAATAACACACTATGACCTAACATACCATGTCCTGACATAACATACCAGAATATACCATGAGAAGGAAGAGGAGGAAGCAGGAGTGAGTGAAGAAGTTGGCGCGGTCGGAATGATAACACGACCCCCATCCTTTGGATATGGGGGGAAACAAGAACCCCATCCTTTGGATATGGAGAACAAGACCCCATCCTTTGGATATGGGAACATATCCTCACATGCCTTAACAGCATGCCAGAACCTTGCATATAATTACGTAGCATAACCTAACATACCATCACATCACATGCCATATCATACCATGACACAATCCATCAAACCTGCCATACAACAACAACAACAACAACAACAACAACAACAACAACAACAACAACAACAACAACAACAACAACAACAACATCAACAACAACAACTACAACAACAACAACAACAACAACAGCAGCAGCAGCAGCAGCAACAGCAACAACAACAACAACACATAACAACATAACATACCACATCATACCATATCATATCATAACGTAACATGCCATACCATTCCATTCCATACCATACCATGATAAGGAAAAGGACGGAGGTGTGAGGAGTCGGCGAGGTCGGAGTAATAACAAAACATGAAACCCATCCTTTGGATATGGGGAATAACATCGTACACAATATCGTGGAGAAATGATACGATTGCCTGTAGGTCCCGCTGATGGCGATCTCACTCCGGACCTGGCTCATGCGGAAGTCGAACATGGCAGGGGTCCATTCCTCCTCCTTGGCGAGCACCGAGAAAAACTCCTCCGCTTCCGCGTAGAGGCGTTTCCCGACGGCCATCCGCACGGAGACGACCGTGGCGCAGTAAGTGAACAAGAACGCCCACATGTCCAGGACGCCCTTGCTCATCTCGAACCTGTCGCTCAGGGTCTCCAGCAGAACCCCCCCGACCTTGGGGAAGGTCTCGGACGGGATCATGGCCTCTTGGAGCGCATGCGCGAGCTTCGAGAAGGCGTCGGACATCATGGACTCGCGCACGCCAGCGCCAAATGACTCTGCTTTGCCGATGACCTGTAGCGTCCGCTGCAGGTGCAGAGTCAACTGGTCCATGTCGGCGTGTGGGAAGTCGTCGCCCAGCTCTGGGTACTTGGTCAGCAGCCTCCGGTAGAAGTCATCGCCAAAGCCTCGCATGGACTGGAGCGCCGCGGCCTGGCGCTGCACCACCACGGCGTCGGGGGACTGCAGCGTGTCGACGAACTTCTGGAAGACGTCATGGGCCTTCTGCATGACGTGGATGTGGAAGAAGCGGCTGATGGCGCCGTCCTCGCCCATCTCCAAATCCACCCCGTCATGGTCCTTGTAGAGGTATGGGTTGTGGGTCCTAATGGCGAACATGAAAGCCTCCTTCAACAAGGCCCAGTGCTTCGGCCGGATGCCCATCAGCGTGTAGTGGGACATGATGCCGGAGGGGTCGTCGCCGAAGTCCCGCGTCACGCACGCCGGGAAGCCGGCTGTGTAGCTCTCCCTGCCGTGGACCTCCGTCCTCCGGTCCAGCGCGCGGGCACACTTGTCGATCATCTGGAACATGTCGTGCGCCACCTCATCGAACTTGAGCCGCAGCACCTCGTAGATCTCTGGGTCCAGGTGGATCCAGCGGTAGACCATGGCCTCCATGGTGGCATCCTTGAAGGCAAGGGTGCGATTCCACGCGCCCTTCACCACGACGATGTCCTCTGCGCTCAGCGGCATCCGTGCGCCTCGGAGCCGGCGGATCTCATCCATGTCGGTCACCGTGCGCCTCGAGGCCAGCTGCTGGGGCGCCTCCGGGAGCTCTGAGAGGAGCATCTTCTGGCCGCTGACCGAAGGCTGCCCGATGGCGGCCTCAGCGGCCGCCACGGCCGCCTGAAGGGGGCACGGTTGGGGGGCTTGGACGGCGGGCTTGAACGGCGCAGGTGCCCGGGGCGATGGACCCGAGTTCGCCTGGAAGGGGCACGTGCCCGAGGCGTTGGTCACTGGGCACACCTGGGCCCCCTTGCTCAAGTCATCTGGGCCCTCGGACGAGCTGCAGGCAGCAGCCGGTCCCTGCGCCGAGTGGCAGGCACCCATGGCTGGCAGATGGCACCCAGAGGGCGACGCGAGAGAAGAGTGTTCGAACGTGGATGAGTTGCGACACGCGGAAAGAATGTTCTGAGCCTGAGGCAGCGACGGCCGCCGAGCGCAGCAAGGCACGACTGCCCCCGCCAGCGCAGAAGACATGCGCGCTGAGCACTGCGATCGGAGCGGGCGACGGCCAAGGGTGGTCTGCGAGCCAAATGCATGCAGCTGGTCTTTATGGTCCCTCACCGGAGCAGAATCTTTGTATGATGCGCACTGAAATCGGAACGCATGCATGCAGCTGTTTGTTCTGGCGCCAGAAAGCGCCGCAGGCTGTCATGTATCGAAGACTGCGCCCAGCGGCGGGGACTCCCGATTGCCCTGATGCTCAGAGTCTTTACCATCTCAGGTCCCTTGTTGGATCCCCTGGCCCCTCAGTCCTCAATACTGCATCCCTCGTCGAAATTGAAGGCAAGTCTTAGCCGCGACCTGGCGGCGCCCCCCGACCCCCAATTTCAATGTTCACGCCGACGCCGGCGACTTCGAGATTTTCTTCGGACCCCGCCAGCCGCGATGCGCCTGTCGATGAACATTGAAGCTTGGGGGCGACGGGGGTGGAAAAACTTGCGTTCAATTTCGACGAGGGCTGTGGGGATTCTTGCAGGGGCCCCGACCCAAATCCAAAGATCTCCTGGGGCGCGCCTCGTGGCCCCTGGGGCGCGTCGCGGCTTCTCGCTCGGCTTCCAGGCCCCACGAGGGCCTCAGTCGGCGGTGCACAAACCTCCCTTTGGTACAGTCGAGGCGTTGACCTAAGGAACCTTAAATAAGGAACGAGGCCCCTTTCCTTCAGAAGTTAACCTTCGACTTCACATCGAAAACTTAAGGAAAACCTTGGGCAAGGTGTGGAACAATCAAGGAACACCGAGCCCCTCCCCAACTAAAAGGGTTCCTTCTTCAGCGCCCCGACTGTAAACCACCCTTTCGTGAAAACGGCCTGGGACCGAAACCGACGGACCTGGACCCGCACCAATGATGGCCGCGACGCCCTCTCGCAAACCGAAAACAGCCAATTCGCTAATCGATGTGTCAGAGTAGGAGGTCTATCGACCTCCGATTCCAAGAGGGGCCACGAGGGCCCTGAGAGGCCCCCAAGAAAGTCCAAGAGGTCCCCAATCCGTAGACACATGCAGGAAAACACACAGGACTCGAACCCCAGCAAAGGAGCAATCTACAGGCACACACGTAAACACACTTAGGACTCGAGCCGCAGGAGAGGGCCAGTCTATAAACACACACGAAAGACACACAGAAACCAAGCCACAAGATAAGAGGGCGCGAGGCCTCGGGAGGCCCGGGGGGGGGGCGCCCGGAGGCCAAAACATCTGCAAATCGGCACCAGATCCAAGTAAGCTTCCGACGCGCCGTCCCTGGGCCCGGGGAAGCCTGGGGAGACATGACACATCGCATACGAGCCAGAGGAGAGGGGCAATCTATAATCACATACGCAAAACGCACAAGGTTCGGGGGCACTTCAAAGGCACATGCGTCAAAGCACATACGATTCGAGCCACAGAATAAAAGGTCAATCCATAGGCACATACGCATACGAAAAACATGCAGGAATCGAGCCCCTAGGAAAGGGGCAATTTGAAGGCACATACACGCAAACACACATTGGACTCGACCCCCAGGAGAGGGCCAATCTATAGGAATACATTTAAAACAAACAAGCGATTCGAGGGTGAGAAGCACTTGGCGAGGGACCGTGGCCATGGGAGCTTCACGACGGTGGTCTTGGGGGCGCGGTCACAGCGTAATTGTCGATGGGTCGTGGCAGCGGAAGCAGGAATCCTTTGGAATTTACCCTGGATCGTGGCCCTGTGAGCGCGAGCCTGGCGTGTTCTACGAAGGATCGTTGTCCTGAGAGCGCGAACCCAGCGTAATTTACTATGGAACGTGGCCCGGAGGCCGCGGACACCATGTAGTTCACAAGGGACCGCTGCCCTCGGAGCAGGAGCCCAGCATAATGTTACGAAGGAACGTTGCCCTGGGCGCGTCAACCCCGTGCAATGTACGATGGATCGTGGCCCTGAGAGCGCGAACCCAAAGTGTTTCCCAACCATCCTGTGGTGTTGAGTCCTCGTTTTGAAAAGATCCTCGCGACTTCACCTCCTCCTCCTCCTCCTCCTTCTCCCTCCTGCTCCTTCTCCTCGACCTCCAACTCCTCCTCTTCCTTCTCCTCCTCCTCCTCCTCCTCCTCCTCGACCTCGTCCTCCTCGACCTCCTCCTCATCCTCATCCTCCTCTTCCTCCTCCTCCTCCATTCCTTTTTCCTTATACATAACTTCTCCCTGTCGCACCTCCTCCTCCTTCCTCCTCCTCCTCCTCCTCCTCCTCCTCCTCCTCCTCCTCATCATCATCATCATCATCATCATCATCATCATCATCATCATCATCATCATCATCATCATCATCATCACCACCACCACCATCATCATCATCATCATCATCATCATCATCATCTTCTTATTATTCTTCATCATCATCATCATCATCATCATCATCATCATCATCCTTCGCCTCCGCCTCCGCCTCCGCTCCGTCTCCTCCTCCTCCTCCTCCTCCTCCTCCATTCCTTTTCCTTATACATAACTTCTCCCTGTCGCACCTCCAGGCTTGTTTTTAGGGTGGGCAGGACGTTTCGCCTGAGACTTCCTCACCGCTTATGACCCTGAAGCTCAAAAAGTGACAACAGTTTGACGGATTGAGGGCGGGTGGTTCTCGAAATATGGCTCTCGCCTTAACGCAGCACACATTCTTTTTATGAGTATAGATATATAATTATACATCGTGGAACTATGCGCGCGCTTTGCGCGCTGCAGTTCTAGTCACGGCTGCGCCACATTTTACTGCTCTCGTTTTCGCTCGTGTGATCATCGACGACGACTACGACGACGACAGGGGCGGCGACGAGTGACGACGAAGGCGACGACGACGACGATGACGATCACGACGACGACGACCGCCACCACCACGACGTGGCCCCGGGGTCCGGACAACTTCCATAGGCCGGAATCACGTCCTAAATGTTTGACGGTCCCAGGGCCCGTTGGGGGCGTCAGGATGCCGGGAGTTGTCCGGAAGCTTCGGGATCGGCCAGAATACCTCAGGGCGTCTGGCGAGAGGGCTCTTGGGAGCCTCTTGGGGCTTCCTAACGGCCCCGTGGGGCCCGTTTGGGTTTTTTGTTCGGGAGCTCTTGGAGGTTTCTTGGGATCTCCGGGGTGCTTTTTGGGGAGGGTGGCTCAAACTTATCGGGTGGGGTACCCCTCAGGGCTGTGTGGGGAAGCTGTCCCGGGGCCCTCTGGGGACCGTTTTGGTGGCTCCCTGAACAGCCAAGGGCCCCTCTGGAGCCGTCTTGGAGGCCTCTGGGAACTCTCTTTGGCCGTCTCAGGGCGATCTGGTCGGCTCCATGGGGCCGGCTTCGACGCGGTCGACGCCGAAGCGGAGAATATCCTAAACATGTAAGTTTTCCGGAGGGAATGACGCCATTTTTGCTTCTGGAGGCGCTCTTGGGAGTCCTCTTGGGAGATTCTTGGGCCGTCGCGGGGGCTGCCGGAGGCCGTCTTGGAGCCAACGTCGGCGTGTTGAAGCGACAATTTAGGGATTCTGGACCCTCGTGGACGTTTGGAGACCTCCTGGGACACTCGGGTGGCGTTTCGGGGCTGTTTGGGGCTGTCTCGGGGGAGCCCCAGAGGTCCCCCAGGGGCCTTGCGGGACCGTCTTGGGGGCCTCCTGGACAGCCGAGGGCCCCTCGTAAGCTGTCTTGGAGGCCTCTGGGAAAACTCTTTGGCCGTCTTAGGGCGATCTGGTCGGCTCCTGGGGCCGTCTTCGACGCGGTTGACGCCGAAGCTGTGAACATCATAAAAGTGTCCGTTTTTCGGAAGGAATGGGGCCGCTCCTAGAGGCTCGTTTGGGAATCCTCTTGGGAGACTCTTGGGCCGTCGTGCTCCCGGAGGCCGTCTGGGAGCCATCTTCGGCGTCTTGGAGCGACAGTGGGGCGGATTCTGAACCCAAGTGGACGTTTGGAGACCTCCTGGGACTCTCGGGTGGCGTTTCGGGCCTGTTTGGGGCTGTCTCGGGGGGGCCCCAGAGGCCCCCCGGGGCCTTTTGGGACCGTCTTGGGGGCCTCCTGGATAGTCGGTGGCTCCTCTGGAGCTGCCCCGGAGGTTCTTGAAACTCTCTTCGGCCGTCTTGGGGCGATGTTGTGGGCTCCTGGGGCAGTCTTCGAAGCGGTCGACACCGAAGATGCGAATATCGTAAACATGCAAATTTTCCCAAGGGAATGGGACCACTTTGCTTCGGGAGGCGCTCTTGGGAGTCAGCCACCCGTGGGGGCTCCCAGAGGCCGTCTGGGAGCCATCTCTTCGGCGTCTTGGAGCGACGCTTCAGGGATTCTGGGCTCTCTTGGACGTTTGGAGGCTGGAAACCTCCCGGGGCCCTCGGGTGGCGCTTCGGGGCTGTCGGGGGCCGTCTCGGAGGGCCCAGAGGCCCCGGTCCTCCCAATGCCCCCCTGTGACCTGGGCCCCGGGCGCCGGGGCCTCGTGCACGGGGATATATATATATAATATATATATATATATACACACAAACACACACATGTATATATAACATACATATACATATATATATATATATATATATATAATATATATAATATATATATATATCCACATTGTGGTCGCTTCTTGCGGTCGCTTCTTGCGTCCAGAGACTCCCTGGGAAGCCCTGCGCAAGCCTCGGAAATAGAAGGGGAAACGCGGAAACGCAGAAAACATTAATTTCCTTTAGGTCTTTAACGATTTGGGGCCCTCAAAGGCTTCCTGGGTTCTTTTTTGGGAGGCGAGGGGGGTCTGAATTGTGGTGTCTTGTGCAAGAGTAGACCGGGGGCCAAACTTGAAAAAAATATCCTGGCGAAGGACCCAACCATAAGCAATTGTTCGTAACGCGTTGTGGGTGCCGCTTTCGGTGGGGCCGTCTTGGTCCCCTCGTGGGCCGTCTTGGAGCCCTCTTGGGGGCATCCTCGACTGTCTTGGGTGCCTCTTGGGCTGTCTTGGACGCAATGGAAGCCCAAAAGACGAACACGCCAAAAATATCAGTTTTTCTTATCGGAAATCGACCATGTTTGCTTATTGGGGACTCTATTGGGGTGCATCTTGGGAGCCTCCTGGGGGTCTCTTGGGGGCCTCTTGGGGCCTCCGGGGGGGCCTCTTGGGGCCTCTGGGGGGGCCTCTTGGGGCCTCCTCGGAGCCTCTGGGGCCGAAAGCTCGGCATTTGAATCTGGTTGTGCACCTCTGGGGCCCCTCTGGGGCTCGTCCTGGGGCTCTCTTGGGCTGTTTTGGGAGCCTCTCGGGCCGTCTTGGGACCCTCTTGGGGTCGTCTCGGAGCCCTCTTGGGAGCCTGTGGGGCAGTCTTGGGTGCCTCTTGGGCCGTCTTGGACGCAGTGGAAGCCCAAAAGGCGAACACGCCAAAAATATCAAGAGGCCCCCATGAGACCCGAAAAAATATCAAAAGAGGCCCCGAAGACGCCCCAAGGGGCACTCCAATACAGCCCCAATATGCAAAAATCGTCGATTTCCTCTGGGGAAACTGATATTTTTTGGCGCGTTCGCCTTTTGGGCGTCCACGGCGTCCAAGACGGCCCAAGAGGCACCCAAGCCGGTCGAGGATGACCCCAAGATGGCCCCAAGACGGCCCACGAGGGGGCCAAGACGGCCCACGAGACGCCCAAACCGCTCAGCAACGCCTCAAGTCGGCGCCCCAGACGGGGACGAGGAACCGAAAATGCGAGCCATGTGGACCAAGAGGCCCCCAGGAGACCCCAAGAGGCTCCAAGAAGCGCCCAAGAAGCCCCAAGAGGTCCCCAAGAGATCCGCGAAAACACAAAAGGAGTCCCCGAACACGCCCCAAGGAGCATTCCAGTAGAGCCCCAATTAGCAAACATCTATACTTTCCTATAGGGTCGTCTTGGAGCCCTCCTGAGAGCCTGTGGGGCAGTCTTGGGTGCCTCTTGGGCCGTCTTGGACTCAGTGGAAGCCGAAAAGGCGAACACGCTAAAAATATTAGTTTCCCCATCGGAAATCTACGATTGTTGCTTATTGGGGCTCTATTGGGGTGCCCCTTGGGGCGTGTTCGGGGACTCTTCTTGTGATTTCGCGGGTCTCTTGGGGACCCTCTTGGGGTCGTCTCGGAGCCCTCTTGGGAGCCTGTGGGGCAGTCTTGGGTGCCTCTTGGGCCGTCTTGGACGCAGTGGAAGCCCAAAAGGCAAACACGCCAAAAATATCAACAACATGCAAAAATCGTCGATTTCCTATGGGAAAACTGATATTTTTTGGCGTGTTCGCCTTTTGGGCGTCCACGGCGTCCAAGACGGCCCAAGAGGCACCCAAGACGGTCGAGGATGCCCCCAAGAGGGCTCCAAGACGGCCCACGAGGGGGCCAAGACGGCCCACGAGGCACTAAACCACTCAACAACGCCTCAAGTCGGCGCCCCAGACGGGGACGAGGAACCGAAAATGCAAGCCATTTGGCCCAAGAGGCCCCCAGGAGACCCCAAGAGGCTCCAAGAAGCGCCCAAGAAGCCCCAAGAGGTCCCCAAGAGATCCCCGAAAACACAAAAGGAGTCCCCGAACACGCCCCAAGGAGCATTCCAGTAGAGCCCCAATTAGCAAACATCTATACTTTCCTATAGGGTCGTCTTGGAGCCCTCCTGAGAGCCTGTGGGGCAGTCTTGGGTGCCTCTTGGGCCGTCTTGGACTCAGTGGAAGCCGAAAAGGCGAACACGCTAAAAATAGCAGTTTCCCCATCGGAAATCTACTATGTCTGCTTATTGGGGCTCTATTGGGGTGCCCCTTGGGGCGTGTTCGGGAACCCTTCTTATGTTTTCGCGGATCTCTTGGGGACCTCTTGGGGCTTCTTGGGCGCTTCTTGGAGCCTCTTGGGGTCTCCTGGGGGCCTCTTGGGCCAAATGGCTCGCATTTTCGGTTCCTCGTCCCCGTCTGGGGCGCCGACTTGAGGCGTTGCTGAGCGGTTTAGGCGTCTCGTGGGCCGTCTTGGCCCCCTCGTAGGCCGTCTTGGAGCCCTCTTGGGGGCATCCTCGACCGTCTTGGGTGCCTCTTGGGCCGTCTTGGACGCCGTGGACGCCCAAAAGGCGAACACGTCAAAAATATCAGTTTCCCCATAGGAAATCTACGATTTTTGCATATTGGGGCTCTATTGAGGTGCCTCTTGGGGCGTCTTCGGGGCCTCTTTTGGTGTTTTTTCAAGTCTCACGGGGGCCTCTTGGGGCTTCTGGGTTCTTCTTGCAGCCTCTTGGGGTCTCCTGGGGGCCTCTTGGGCCAAAAGGTGCGAATTTCCGGTTCCTCGTCCCCGTCTTGGGCGCCGCCTTGGGGCGTTCTTGGGCGGTTTGGGTGGTTCTTGGACCATGTTTGCTTAATTATTGGGGGCTCTATTGGGGTGCATCTTGGGAGCCTTCGGGGGGTCTCTTGGGGGCCTCTCGGGGCCTCTGGGGGGCCTCTTGGGGCCTCCTGGGGACCTCTTGGGGCCTCCCGGGAGCCTCTGGGGCCGAAAGCTCGGAATTTGAATCTGGTTGTGCACCTCTGGGACCCCTCTGGGGCTCGTCCTGGGGCTCTCTTGGGCTGTCTTGGGGGCCTCTCGGGCCGTCTTGGGACCCTCTTGGGGTCGTCTTGGAGCCCTCCTGAGAGCCTGTGGGGCAGTCTTGGGTGCCTCTTGGGCCGTCTTGGACGCAGTGGAAGCCCAAAAGGCGAACACGCCAAAAATATCAGCTCCCCTATAGGAAATCTTAAATTTTTGCTTATTGGGGCTCTATTGGAGTGCCTCTTGGGGCGTCTTCGGGGACTCCTTTTGCGTTTTCGCGGGTCTCTTGGGGACCTCTTGGGGCTTCTTGGGCGCTTCTTGGAGCCTCTTGGGGTCTCCTGGGGGCCTCTTGGGCCAAATGGCTCACATTTTCGGTTCCTCGTCCCCGTCTTGGGGTCGTCTCGGAGCCCTCTTGGGAGCCTGTGGGGCAGTCTTGGGTGCCTCTTGGGCCGTCTTGGACGCACTGGGAGGCAAACCCACCAAAAATAGCAGTTGTCCCATAGGAAATCTACGATTTTTGCATATTGGGGCTCTATTGAGGTGCCTCTTGGGGCGTCTTCGGGGCCTCTTTTCTTGTGTTTTTTCAAATCTCACGGGGGCCTCTTGCGGCTTCTGGGTTCTTCTTGCAGCCTCTTGGGGTCTCCTGGGGGTCTCTTGGGCCGAAAGGTGCGAATTTCCGGTTCCTCGTCCCCGTCTTGGGCGCCGCCTTGGGGCGTTCTTGGGCGGTTTGGGCGCCTCGTGGGCCGTCTTGCCCCCCTCGTGGGCCGTCTTGGGGACCTCTTGGGGGCATTTTCGACCGGCTTGGGTGCCTCTTGGGCCGTCTTGGACGCACTGGACGCCCAAAAGGCAAACACGCCGAAAATATCAATTCCCCTATAGTAAATTTTCGATTTTTGCTTATTGGGCCTCTCTCGGGGTGCCTCTTGGGGCGTCTTCGAGGCCTTCAGGGGCCTTCTTGGCGTCATGGGAATCGTTTTGAAAGGCCGCTGCCGCCTCTGGGGGCCCTGTTGGCCCCGGGTCGCCGAAACCCTGCAAAAACATATGGAAAACGACGCCTGGTCCCTCCATGCCCTGTCGAGGTCGCGGTCCCGGGCCCCAGGGCCTCGTGCACCGGGATATAATATATATATATATATATTCTATATATATATTATATTATATATATTATATTTTGGACAATGGCACGTGTGTGCCCAGGCTCATACAAACAAAAACTGAAAGGGCGTTTGAAGCAGGAAGACACCATGACGGCGGGATCGGAGATGGAGAAGGGGAAGCTGGGGCGGCGCCGCCAGGGCGTGCCAGGCCCCAGGATTGTGTGTGTTGTGCGGGTGTGTGTGTGTGTGTGTGTGTGTGATGTGTGCTGTGTTGTGCGTGTTTTCTGTGCGTTGTAGGTGTTGTGCGTGTTATGCTTGTCTAGCGTGTGATGTGTTGGGTGTGATTCCGTGTCTCTGTGTGTGCACATAGTTCTGAGGCCCCAGGAGGCCCCGGGAGGCCCCGGGCGGCCCCAGGAGGCCCCTGAAGACCCCAGGAGGCTCCAGGAGGCCCCAAGAGGCTCCAGGAGGCCGCAGGAGGCCCCCGGAGGTTCCAGGAGACCCCCAGGAGGCTCCGAGGCGGGGTCTGGGGTACCAGAAGGCACAGAAAGCGCCCGGAGGCCCCGGGAGGTTCCAGGAGGCTCCCAAGAGGCTCCGACGAGGGGACTGGGGTACCAGAAGGTACGTCGGGGCTCGATTTTGGCAGGATGTCTCAGGCGAAACCGCCATTCTCTGAGAATCGGTGTCAAAATCATTGAAATTACAATGTGTTTTTGAAGATTTGATGTTAGAATGTTGAAATTCCTGTGTGTTTTTGGACCCTGACGTCACGATCTGCGTGAGGGGTGCCACCGATTTTCAGAATTTCGAGGGTGTCCCTAGCGAAACGGCCAGAAAATTCGCGGACGCCGCCTTCAATGAATCAGCTCTGAGCTCTACTCCCTCGGAGAGGTGCGTATGATAATATATTATACACATATATATAGAGAGGGATATAATATACACATAGACACATATATATATATACAGGTACATATGTACATATATATGTATATATATACACATATATATACTATACATATATATATATATATATATATATATATATATATACATACATACATACACACCCTCACTCACACCCACCTACACACACACACTCGAGTGGCACGTGCGCGCCCAGGCTCATACAAACACGTGTGCAGGAAGGACGTGTGTGGTGCGTGGTTTGTGAGGTTTAAGGTGTGTGTGTGTGTGTGTCTTATGTGTGTGTGTCGTGTGTAGTGTGCGTGTGTTGTGTGTGTGCTGTGTGACTTATGTGTGGGCCATGTGTGTTATGAGTGTTATGTGTGTGTGTTAGGTGCTGTGTGTTGATTGCGTGTGTGCGTTGCGTGTGCTGCTTGTGTTTGGCGTGTTGCGTGTGATGTGTGTGTGTGTT
>CAUYUJ010003961.1:0-5000 GCA_963575745.1 Prorocentrum cordatum
TATTGTAGTGGCCTTCGGCCAGTGCCGCCGATCCGGGGCGCTCCGACTGATGTGATCCTTCTTCGCCCTCGTCCCTCCTCTCTTTTTCCCTCCCCTCCTCTCACTCAGCATTTATCCAGTGGCCGTCGGCCTATCCCACCACCGTGCGTGGGTGGTGGGTCAGAGGCCTCATGGATGCTGGTTGGGTTTTCGTGGTTGGCTGGGACTTCTGGGGGCCTCTTGGGCGCCTCTTGGGGCTTCTTGGGGGCCTCTTGGGCCTCTTAAGGCCACTAGAGGGCCTCTTGGGGGTCTCTTGGGAGCCTCTTGGGGCTTCTTGGGGGCCTCTTCTGCGCCCCTTGGGGCCTCTTGGAGACCTCCTCGGAGCCTCTTGGTGCGGGAGGGGTGGTACTCGAGTTCGGAACCCCCTCGGAGGCCACGATCCTTGTGAGTGGTGTCAAAAAACGCATCCGCCGGAAACTCGCACCCCCCCCCCACCCCACCCCCCCTTCCCCGGCAGAGCCACCCCGGCAACCCCCCCAGAGGCTGAGGCTCAGCCTCGAGGCTGTAGCTGAGACTCCTTGAAACTCACACGCCGGATCGGCGGATATGTTTACGATGGGCCCCGAAGCATCACGAAGCATTTCTTATGGGGGGGCGAATGAGATCGGCGTGCCGATTCCTAAGGGCCCCTTGCATCTCCCACGAACTACGAGAACACCTTGAGAACTGCTCATGGTTCCGAGGAGCCCCGAAAGATTCTTGGGGGGCGAACGGGCTTGGCGTGCGCTCGTCGCAATACCTGGCATTCTCTCTGGGAAGTCGTGCGATCACCAGCGATTCAGAAGCATCTCGAAGGATTCCTCGAGTCAGGCGACCGCAAGCATGGATCCGGGGGGCGTGGATTAGCGACGGGCCCCGTTTCCATTGGGGCATCGCGGCTGTCCGCCGCCGAAGGAGGCGGCCCCAGCCGCACTCTGGGGAGGGCGCCTCCCCCGATCCCTGTCTGCGCGCTCCCGATGGAAGGGGGGGCGAGCGGGCTCGGCGTGCGGAATCCGTCCCGGTCTTCGCGAGCGCATGCGCGAATTTCGGCGACGTGCGTGGGATCGGTGCGGAGATGCCGAGGCGCCCCCGCAGGAGTCGCTGGAGCGGGGGCCAGCGGGCTCGGCGTGCGGAGTCCCAAGGGGGCTTTTCTGGCGAGTCGTGAGAAGTACATCTGGGAAGCCCGAAGCAGCCATGTGGCCTCCGTGAGAAGTACATCTGGGAAGCCCGAAGCAGCCATGTGGCCTCCTGAAGTTCAGGAGGGAAAAAACATACACTTGTCTGATCTGCGGGGCGAGAGCGAACCTCTTCCGCTGAAAGCTAGGCGGGCTACGCACAGCTTTAATTAGGGAGACAAGGCACAGGAAGGCGGGGCATCAGGCGGCCGGAGCGGGCGGGGCCCGGGGAACAGGCAGTGCCGAAGTGGATGTGCAGGAAAAGGTACGCCATGGACAGGGACCGAGGGCGAAGACCCGGAAGGCGAGGGAAAAACACACACAGACACAATGAATCGTCGATTCCCCAGAAAATATGAGAAGATATGGGAAGTGGGGGTGGAAGACGAACACCCCGAAGATATAGGAAACTATGGGGAATATGTTTATTTGTGTGTATTTATTTGCGTGTCCCAGGGCCCCTTCAGAAATATGGTTTCCTGAAGGGCGAGGGCTCTCGTCTTGGCCGCATGGCCGTCGCCGCGCGGACAATATCCCTGTGCATTCCAAGACCGCAAAAGGCTGATCAGGGGCGCTGGAGAAGGCACCTGCGCAGTCCAGATGGCGACGCATGGTGGAAAGTTTCACACCAGCTCTCGTCCCATGTGCACAAGCGCACCTCCTCTCCTCTGAAGCGACCTGATGGCACGTGGGCTCTCTCAGCGGGTGCCAAGGCAGATCTTTTCGCAAAAGCGTTCAGTCAAAAGTGGCGATTGCCACCTCCAGTCGAAAATGAGTTTTCGGATTGTTTTTCTGTAGTGATCTCGCCAAGGAGTTACGCTTAAAACGCTTTTGGAGGTCGCTGACGTGAGCGATCGGGCTCGACGCATGGATTCCTTCGGTTCGTTGTTGTTTTTCTTACGATGCACGAGAATCGTGAGGATCGCGATGCATCCCGAAGCATTCCTCAGGGGGAGCCGAACGGGCTCGGCGGGCGGATTCTTTTAGGCTTTGAGAGATTCCTAAGAATTTAAAGGACAAGTGTAGGATTCACTTGATTGTTGCAGCTTTCTGATGGATTAATGCGATTTCATCAGACGAAGGGTTTTTGCGGGGGCCGAACGACCCTGGGGCCCGTTCTCAGCATCAGGGGCCCGTAATCGGGCTCTGGGGCCATCAAAAGCGAATCCGGTGCGCAAAATTACCTTCGGGGAAGGGGTCTGGAGCTATGAGGCCAGAGTTTGAACAACTTAGATCGGAGGATGTCTGGGGAAGAGACGAGGAGGAGGAGGAGGAGGGAGGAGGAGGAGGAGGAGGAGGAGGAGGAGGAGGAGGAGGAGGAGGAGGAGGAGGAGGAGGAGGAGGGGGAGGGGGAGGTGGAGGGGGAGGGGGAGGGGGAGGAGGCAGGAGAGCATCGGTCGATCCAACAAATCGTGCTTGGAGCTTTTCCCTCTAGCTCGTTTCGAGCTCCAGGGCCGTAAGAAGCCGACCTGGGGTGAAGAATTCACCAGGGTGGGCTCCAGGATGGGTCTGGGGACGGATTTGGAGCGGGTGTTGATGCGGTCTTCGAGTTTCGACGATCATGGTTTTGGGAAGTCCTTCAAGGTTGCTTGGCCTCTGGGAGGCTTCTTCTCATCGACGCGGCTGGAGTCCCTTCGGAAGTTTGGCCGAAGCGCACCCCAAGAAAGATCACGGGGGAGGATGGGCCCAGACCCCTTCGCGTCGTGAAACAAGGAAGGCAACTCTGTATGAAAACACCCTGGGGATTCGTAACAATGTTGGTTCCAGGCATTCCAGTTCTACTCTTTGCACAGACTTCTCAGTTCCCGATGGACGCATGCGGTCCTTTGTCATATCGTAGCAGTTGATTGCGGGCATTTGGCCGCAGCACACTCTGCATGAACCTTATCAGTTTGTTATGCGGATGCAAATTGGAGGGATCAGCGGACTAGAACCTGGGAGGAGAACTTCTGATAAGCTGAGAGGATTAGCTGACTACAAATTTGCGCCTGCTCTCTTCGTCGTCGAGTCCGACCCGCATTTCTTGACAGTCTTTCAGTGGACGGCACTTGCTTTCCAGGGCAAGGCCGTGTACCAGTCCACGCGATGCCGTCGCAACTCTGCCCCTCAGTACGTTTTTCGCCCTTGATCCCCTCCGCTTGCCCGCTTCCGCAGCGCCCCACGTCGCCATGATGCCCAACTTGCCCGCCCTCCACGCCCCTTCTCCAAACCCCTCCCCGCCCCCCCTGTCTTCCCCACCTCCCGCATGCACCCTTGGATCCGGCGAGGACCGCGCGTTGTGCTCGTGCAGCGTTGCCGGCTTCGCGGGCTTGCTTGTCAGCGTGATGGCGCCCGCATCCAGACTCCGGCTCCTCCCCCACCCGCACTCGGAATGTATTCTTTCCTCCTACTGCCCCTCTCCCTCCACATGTCCCTTTCCCTCTCCTTCCCACATCCCCTTCCCGCTCGCCTGGGCGATGTGCTCGGCAATGGTGGTCAGGGCGAAGATGAAGATGTCGGTTGATTCGTATTCGTCCTGAGGGAGCTAGGCCAGGCATTTCGGGACGTGCTCCGCTCTTTCCAGGGAAAGCAATTCGCCTGCGGAAGCGACGCAGCGACACGAAAGAAGGAGAGGAGGCGCGCATATGCTTCCAAGTGGGTGGCGAAGGAAAGCATGGGGCGTCGAAAGAAGTTGATTTTGTCATGGTGCCTTGCATGTTGGGCGCATCCAGACGTTGTCAAAATCTCTACCGTCTCGACGAACGGGCGCATATGTATGCGGGCCAGAAGCCTTCCCAGCCCCCATTCTTCAGGTTCCGTGAACCGGGGAGTCCAATTCAAGGCTCAGATCGTGTGGCCTCAGTGCGGGCGGTAGCTAAGTATTTCCTGGAGCAGTGGGAACATTGTTGAGAGAATTTCGGTGTTCTAGGATGTGGACCCCCTTGAGGGCAGCCTCTTGTAAGTCGATTGGGGGCCTTTTTGGGGCATCTTGGAGGCCTCTCGGGGGCATCTTCTGTGGGATCTCTCGGAGGCCTCTGGGGGGGGGGTTGGGGTCCACCTTGGAGGGGTGCTTTCCAGCGGACTGGTCTGGCGGTGGCGCGCTTCGTTGGCCCCTCTTGGGGCCGTATTGAGTCGATCTCCGGAGCCCAATGAACCATACATCGGCGTTCCGGAAGTTCCGTGGTAAGGTGAGATGCGATCATCTTGAATCGGCAGGGGCAAGATCCCGTTCGGTGGGATTTCTGAATCCGTGTGTTTTTACGTTGGGATTTCAAAATGCCCCGTCTAAAGTATGATATTACAACTTAGGATGAAATTCCTGATTCTGACGTCTCAGATCTTGGATATGATTGCTTGTATTTCAGTGCGTTACGACTTTAGGGGGAGGGGGGGGCAGCACGGTCGGATCAGGGTTCAGCCTCGGCCCGCCCGTTCGCGCGGAAGTAACCGATGAAGCCCACACCGTGTTGGCGCTTTCACCAAACACCACGATTTTCTGCAACAGCGCAGTATTGGACGCTCTCAATAATAAAAAGGCGAGAATGCTCACATCATGCCAAACGCATGGTGCTGATGTTTGTGATGGGTTGGTGTGGGTGTCTTGTCCCCACAGACGGTTCCAGGACGACCCCCTGGACCTTCTGGGACTGTTTTAGGGCATGTTGGAAGACAGTATTACCAACAATAATTCCGTAGCCTCGAGAAGGGTCGCATGTAAAGCCCCACAAGAGAAGAAGAGCGGGGGGATTGCCTAGGAATGGGGGGGAGGTACCCTTGATGCATACCTTTCTCGAAGACACCGACGGCGAAGCAGCAGTACATAGAGGT
>CAUYUJ010003961.1:10000-74157 GCA_963575745.1 Prorocentrum cordatum
ACGGCCTGCAGGCTGATGGGCAAGGCCGCCGCCGCAGCGACCGCCGCCGCCATCGTCGCCGCCGTCGTCGTCGTCGTCGTCGCCCTCGTCCTCGTCCTCGTCATCCTCGCGTCGTCGTTGTTCTCGTCGTCGCTCGCCGCGCTCCTCAGTCCCGGCAAAGAGAGACTGGCCGCCACAAGGGCTTCATTGGCGGGAGAGGGCGCAGGCGGGGTTCAAGGCCCGCAATGCAGAATCGTTCGCGTCCATCCTCATCCCCCCGTGCTCCCCCATCTCCTTCCGATTCAATTTTCTTCCCCGCATTCCTACTCCCTTTCATCATCAGTCACCCTTCTCTCCATCCCTCCCCCCTCCTTTTACCCGTCCGTCCATCCATCCTCCTTCCCATTTTCCCTCCCCCCCTCCTCACTGGCTGAGAGTAACTGGTGTCTCACATTGGCAGTCACTCGGATTTGCCATCACCCACCCGAGGAATTGTTCAATGGCGGCCCGCTCGCAGACCTGGCAGTTTGGTCAGTGACCCCTGGCACAGCGTCGCTCCCTCCTCTCCGTCAATCTCCCAGCTCCTCCTTGCTCGTTCCCCTTCCTTGCCGCGTCCCCCTTCCCCTTCTAATTATTTCCTTCTCCTCCTCCTCCTCCTCCTCCTCCTCCTCCTCCTTCTCTCACTCCTCTTCCTCCTCCTCCTCCTCCTCCTCCTTCGGGTTAGGTTGCCCCCTGCCCCCTGTCCCCCTCTTGTGAGGTCCATGGCCAGTTGGGCATGGCGCCCTGGCCTGCGTGCCTGCTGCTGTTCCTCACCATCGCGGGTCCCCTGGCGCCGCCATCAGCAAGGGAGACCCAGGGAGCAGAAAAACCAGAGGGAGGAGGAGAAGGAGGAGGAGGAGGAGGAAGAGGAGGAGGAGGAGGAGGAAGAAGACCAGGAGGAGGAAGAACAGGAGGAGGAGGACCAGCAGGAGCGTGAGGAGGAGGAGGAGGAGGAGGACGAAGTGTTTGGTTCCGGGAATGTCCATCCTCAGCACAGAGCGACCGCAGCTTCTGACTCGAAGTACTTGGCACGCCAACTTCCTTGCCAGAAACGCAACTGGTGCATGCTGCCCAGCGTGCCACCAACACAGCAAACACTTTCCGACCACAGCAGGGAGCCGCATGTCGGCTTCGCTTGGAGTTTGATTTTAGCCGACCAACGCGGTGAATGCGACGCGACAGTCGGTTTACTTGATCGTGACAGGGTGGCCAAGATTGCATTGGTTTTCCACGCCGAGGCCACGGACCACATGCTACAAGGTCTACGGGGTACAGAACGCAGAGTGGGCCGGCCAAATCCAGAAGCATGGACTGCAAGACAACGCCCTCGACGCCCCGCCAGAGTTCCAGCAACACGACCATTCGTGGATCATCCACACAACGACGATTTCAGCGTACAATCGTGCTGGACGACATCCCGCCCGGTGACCCATGACCACAATCAGGCGACCAAGTCTGCCAGAGTACACAAAGGAACACACAGAAACATGTACTGTCACGCCCAAGACCGAATGCACTTACATCGCAGTCCACGTCGGCCCCGCCTTCATGCTTATCAACACCCGAAGGAGATTGATGAATACCCTGTGCAGCCACCACCAAACCCTTTGCTACGTTGGTAACGCAAGCCAGCCATGGAAGAGCGAGGTCACGCCAGCAAACGACGACTTTTTGTGCACTTTCTTCAGACGCAACAGGACCACATGGGAAATCGGCCAGGCCTTGTTCCACTGGACGACGAGGCCCGTCCACGCCACTTACTACCTCACCATCGTGCGGCACAGGCTCAACAAGGACGGCACGCGGAGGACCACAACCGACGAGAAGGCCGTCTTCTCAACGCTACCATGGGAGCAGGGAGAGGACCTTGTCAACAACAATCCCATATATTTCAAAGTCGACCACCAGAGCAACCAAGGCGATACCCGAATCAACACCAAGCAAACCAACAAGGCCTTCTAGGGGCAGGTCTACCAGAATACCGACTTCGAGGACGCGGAGCGGAGGTCCATCCATTCGATCACCTACGCCCACAATGTTTACAAAGATATCGGTTTTGTTTCCCACGGCACCAACGCCGACGGCACGGCTGTCGAGGGCAGCGCAGTTGGCACATGATTGGCCAGACTTCCTGTAGGGCCCCGCGCCGACGCCGACGACCCAGCCTGCAGATGGGCGCCGCCCGGTGGGGGTCCCGCACTTAGAACTGTATCAATTACTTGCGACAGTACAAAGCGGAACGTTGCGCCCAACCCGCTGGCGCAGGCGAGCGCGCCATTTGGTGCGAGCGCCATTGCGGGCCACCTTCCTTCGGAAACCCACAAGGGGGCCCCCTTCGGCGACGTGGAGCTCCGCGGGCCATCCGACGCCCAGCCTTTCGGCCTGGCGATTGTCGCGCTTTCTGAACCCGCGTGGGCCGATCACGCCGAGGCCATAATGACGCGGCTACCCGAATTATGCATCGTGATTTTATGGGAGGAACAAAAAATTCCCCTTCATCGCGGGCGCCCGCGGGACCCGGGCAACCGACGTCCAGGAGTGCCCTGCCTGGGGCGCCGGCCGATGCCACCCGCGAGCGAGCCGTCGCAGCGTCCGCGGCCTCGCGCAATTGTCGACCCAGTGGCTTCGCCGAGGACCGCGAAGTTCTCGCGTAGATCGCCGGCTTCGTTCCAGACAGGAGGGGCATCGAGGCGACGCCGCGCCGATTGCAAGGCGGGCCAAATTGTCGTGCGCGACCGATGCGGACCGACGCGCGCCACGCGCAGCGGCCGCCAGCCGCGGGCGGGCGAACCATGGCCACGCGCGTCGCGCAGCGCCGGCAACGCGCGCTGGGGCGCGGAAGACCTGGGCCAGGCAGGCTGTCGGGCGCACCGCCTCCACCCAGCTATTCGCTTGACCGAAAGCGACGGGGCGCGACTCAGCTCGCCCAGCGGTTGGGGAAGTTACAGAGGCTACCAAGCACGCGCTGCCGCCTACAGCGGCCAGCTGCCGCGCCCGCAATTGTGGGCCCCATTTCCTGGCCCCTCGTCAACCGAATGGGGCGACCAAGCATTCGTTTCAATTTGGATGGGAATCGGCGCGGGGCGACCCCGGCATCAACCGAGCGCAGACGCGGCAAAATTGTTTACTCCCCACTACAACGGCGAGGTCTTCTGCAACCGAGAGTTTCACGGCGCGGTTGGGAACGCGTCGCTCGCCGCCCGTCAACGGGCAGCCGCCGACGCTGCCCGGGCCGCGGCCGCCGTCGCCGCTAACCAACTCAGCCTTCACCGACCCCGGCGAGCCGGAGACGGAGACTGTCGCGACCATTTATAACGACAGGAACAACTACACGGAGCACCTCGATGACATGCATCGCCAATTGCCCGCGCCCGCTTCGCGCGCCACTTCGACGAGGACAAAAGGGCAGCGAGGCGCCTGCGCCAGCTCATGCGGGCCCAGGGGGGCCGCGCGCAGATTCTTCAAGGGGCCAGCATGACCGTCGACGAGTTTCAGCGCGCAGGCGCGGCCGCGCCACCGACCGCCACGTAGGAGCCATCAGCCACGGCGTCACTTACGTCACCAACATCTGCGACCCCGGCGCTCGGGGCCTGAAGCTCGCCCAGCACGGGGGGGGGGGGGGCGACCCCAACTGGGCGGCGCAGCGGGCGGCGGCAGATCGACCAGGCAGCGTTCTTGCGCTTCTGAGTTCGCCGAGCCAGGCAGCGGCGCGCGCTGCGCGCGGCCGCGGCGCCGACGACGGCAGCGCGAGCAGCGCGCGACGGAGCTTATGACACCAGCCACCCCGCGCCACCAGCAGGCGTTACGCCCCCCACAAGACAGCGATCACAACAGAGAAGGCACCGCAAGAACGCCGAGCGCCGCCGCCCGAAGCGGCCTGCTTCACCGACGGCAGCAATGCCGACGCAAGGGCTGCCGCGCACGCGACCGATATCGCGAGCGAGACCAGCGCGCCCGACCGCCCTGAACCCAGATTGGCGCAGCTCGCACGAGAGAGCAGGCAACTTAGACGACGATGCCTGCCCGCCACTGTCCAAGTGTACGCCCCAGCAGAGCCCGCGCCAGCCTCTGCGCCCCAGGCGCGACCCATGGTCGACTTCCGCTGGGCGGGGCACGTCGCGGCCCATCCGCGACGCCACATCACAAGGCTTTCCAACCAACGATGCCGACAGTACACGAAGATGCGCAACTATGACTCCCGAGCCACGAGGCCGACGACCGCGGCGCGGACCACATCGCCACCAGCAGCATCGAAAACTGAACCGCCAACCTCCGGCGGCGCCGCAGGCGACCCCTGAGGAGGGCATGTGCCGCGTCGCCCAGATCGGCAGCAGCGAGCTGAACGCCGACCACCGCGCGGACGGCAACGCCGCGGAGGCCCCCGCCGAGAGACCGAACGCCACCTAGGAAATAACAACCCACTTGCAGCACGGGGCTACAGTCATTCTGGCCAATGACCACTGCCTTATGAGACCGCGGACGTCCGCGAGGATCGCCAGGAACGCGATCGAGCAACTCAGCGACCTCTTGGAGCATCCGCAGCGGCCACGCAGCGGCGCCGACACTACAGGGGCTCAACATGGCTCAACCGGAGACAACGACACGCCCGGTCTCCACCCCTGCGGCACCGCCACCTATCTCGAAAGCCGCGCAGCAATAGGGCAGAAACGCGGAGCGCCCCAGTGCGGCCAACGCGCAGCATGCCAATGCGGGAGGAGGCGGCGACGAGCAGAGGGCGACCGCGCCAAACGACCACGCCAGCATCGACGGCATGGATGCGCAGCATCTGAGACGGCAGGCGCCCCAGGGGCATCACAACACCGACCCTTCCCCAAAGGGGCGCCCGCAACCGCCGCTCCACTGGGGCCGCGGCCAGGCAACCTATTTCGAGAGCATCGCCAGCGCAGCGACCGCCGCGGCGCGAACGTGATGCCCGACCCTCGCTATCCAGTCATCGCAGTGGACACCAGCGCGGGCGACGACTCCAACGAGGGAGAGCGATGCTACGGCTATGGCTACTTGATCGGTACCACCACGACACGCGCGCACCCCGACCTACCATCGCGACGCGTAGACGCCGCCGATTTCAGCGCAGGGTCGCTGCCAGAGGCATTCCGCCGCCTCGACGGAAGCGGAACTACAACGAAACCACGACGGTTCACGCGCCCCGCCACAATGGGGGCGTCGGCCGCCCGCGCCCCCCCCCCGCCATGCAGCGCGCAGGCCTCTTGCGTGGGCCAGCCTTCCCGAGGTGCCATTTCACGCGCCCTTCCTCGCAACCCATCCGACGGGCATCGAGGCGAACGCCGCCTTCGAAAGCCTGCGGCAGGGCCTGCCCGCGAGGAGGCCTGTCCCAGCGTCGTCGCCACCCCCGCTCTTGCCAATTTGGATCCAAACGTCACGGGCGCCCTCCCTCGGCCCAGCTGTCTCCGAGCCACTTGCCCCAATCTCGACGCTCATCGCCAACAGACAGCAGCGTCGATGGTTGCGGTTTTATGGCATGATCTTCGAGCGCGGCCGCGAGGCGCCCATCCCGTCTGCTTGCGCGCGCGCACAGGTCGAATGCCGGTCGCAATGAGGTTTCCTCGAACCAAAGACGTTGGAGGAGGGAAAGCAACGCGCCACGACCCAAATGGCGCGCAGCCGAGCGCCTCGCAGCCATGGCGCGACACAGCAAACCCCACTGCCTAGCTCTACCACCACGGCGGACACCAGCTCATGATCTCCTATCATGCTCCCGCCCTGCTCCCATGCCTGGCAGACCATGCAGCGGACATCGGCGAATGCTGCAATCGACCCTCCACCGCGGTCGTCTCTCCGCCCTATTTCCACGTGGCTAGTTGGCTCAACCGCATTCCTTCGGATAGAGCTCCCTCGTGCACCTCCATGCTGGCAGGCCTCAATCAATGGCCCATGTGCAGGGATGAGGGAATTCGAGCGCCACGGGCCGCTCCAGGCCAGGGCCCCAGCGGCCGCGGCCCACCAGCTAGCCTCCAACGCCACTTCGCGCCCTCCTATTAGCGCCCCGCCTTCCCTCGCTCCATCAGGGACGCCCACCTCTCGCAGCTCGCCGCCTCCTGCCACCCGCCGCCGCCGTGGGCAGATGGCCCTCCTCCGCCGGCGGGCGCCCCCTGAAACGGCTTCCCGTCCCGCCCGCGGGCGCCGCCAGTCCGCCGTGGCGGATTGCGGGCGCCCTGGGTGGAACGGGGGGCTGCTTCTTCGGGGGGGCCGTCATGCCATCTCACTTGCAGCAAGGGCGGCCGTGGCCCGCCGGCCACGGCAGCCGCGCCCCGTCGCAATTTTGCCCCACCTTGTTTCCGCAGCCCTCTCCGCGTATCTGCGCGGCCACCTGCCGCCACACACATAAACACACACACACACACTTGTTTTAGTCGGCAGCGCAGAGGGTTTTCAGGCGCGGACAGCAGATGGAAGTGCCAATGGCGATCGAGCATTGTCGAAGGCACAGTGCACAGACGTGCATACTGTCAAATGCAGCGATAGGGAAGGAAGAATTGTAAATCCAAACGCAGCGCGCAGCGACCAGAAAGCCGAGGAGAGAATTCAAGTCGAGGTAAACTGAAGCGGCCACACATACAACGTCAGTATGTTCAGCCTCGCATCTGTCGGCACTGTCGGCTGCTGCTTGCCACGCGGGTTCACGCCGCTTTGTTCTTCTTCAACCATATCACAGGTTCGTTGCAGGGAAGTCCTCGCCGTTTTCTAGTTTCTCTCCCCCCAGGGGTGGTTGGAGGACTTGGCTACTCGGCCCTCATGATGGGTCCTCCTCGTTTTTCAAGTTTCCTTCGACTTCTATAGCTAAGTTAGTTTGATCTGGTCATCCCTCCCAGGGGCGACCGTCGCTGAGGGGGGGGCGGTTAGGTTCGACCCGAACCGCTGGTAATCCTCGCCTTTTTGTAGTCTTTCTCCCCGCGGAGTTGGCTGGGGGACTTGGCTACTCCGCCCCCGTGATGGGTACTCCTCGTCTGTCGAGCTTCCTTCGACTTCTACAGCTACCTTAGTTTGATATGGTCATCCCTCCCAGGGGCGACCGTCCCTGGAGGGCGGGGGGACGGGCGCGTTCGACCTGAACCCCGAAGCGGGCAGCAACAGTGACAGGAGGAGAAGGAGATGGAGAAAGAGGGACAAAGGCAGGGGCAGGGACAGGAGCAGGTGATGTTGATGGTGGGGAGGAGAATGAACAGCTGCAGGACTGGGAGGAACACGAGCACGGGAGCGAACATAGAGCGGCAGCTGCGTCACCACCGCCAGCGCTGGCATTACAACCAGCATCAGCATGGAGCCCAGGCTTGCGCCGACGAAGTGGAGGAGTGAGTGAGGAGGGGGAGTGAGTGGGCAGGAGGAGCGAATGAGGAAAAGGATGGAACGGACAAAGATGGTGAGGGGAGAAGGGTTGTAAGAGGAGGCGATGTGAAACCAGGCTGGGAGCGAACATACATGGGAAAAAAGAACTAGGGGCGACCCCAATTAGGATACCTCTTGAAAATGACACGGGAGCGAACTCGACGACATGAACCTGGCGTGCCCGCGCAACTGAACTCCACAATGAGCTTGGATTGCTGGAGCGGCTTCGAGGGTGTTTGGAAGAGAGAAGAACAGGATAATGCGATAGATTTCGCGCGCAGAATGGTCACATGTGTTGTCCAACGCTCCTGCCGATGTGGGCGCTACCGAGAAACAGCGGCGGCAGCCAGCTGAGAACAGCTGAGAAAGGCATCAGCGAACGCGTCACACGGTCGAGTTTGGGGTGGTGGCGGCGGGGGACCCGAGGAACCCGGGGAACCCGAGGAACATCCAGGAAACGGCCAGCGTAACAATAGAAGGCACCGGGGGCGGGGATCCCGAGGAACCAAAGGAACCTCCGAGGAACGAGCAAAGTAACAACAAGATGCGCCAACCTTGAAACAAGAAAGAGCCCCTTAGGCAAGCCTAATTGGGGAATGGAGGATGCCGGCAGGCGTGGAACCATATGCCCAAATAATCTCAGTTTCGGCCTCCAAGTGTCTGGCGTTCTTCCCAACCGTCCTTCATACACGTTCTGACTGGATATGATATTCTTGGCATGGCTCGGACACGTGTTTTTTGTTCTCGGCGAGAACCATCGAGGAGCATCATGGGTCACCTTTCGAAGCAAGCGCGCACGACATCGAAAGATGCACAGGGAATGGACGCCCGAGCGATGGCAAGTAGTGAGGAGCGGTTGCAAGGGGGTGCGGGCAGGGAAGGGAAGGAGTGCGAGGGGGGATCGGCCGACGAGAACGTGCCGAAGCGTCGCCGCTGCTGCCAGGTTTTACCACGGTGCTGGTGCGTGGGGACAGGGACGCCTACCCGTCGCGGAAGCCGTGACAGCGGTTTTGCTCGGCGTGCTTGTTTCTTGTTCCTCACATTTTGCGTTTTCGCGAGTTGCGCTCATTGCAGCGTTTGCCGGTCGAATCCCAACATGCGTCGGTCCCTGGACTGTGGTAACTTGGACGCTCCTCCTGCAACTGCCCCAGAGTGTTTTTTCTCAGGGACAGCGAAATGTGGTCAGAAGTGGTAAGGAAGGATTTTTGGAGGAAGTTCGGGTGGCAGGCCCAATATCACAAGCAGCGCACATGCACATACATGCTTTAGTGAATCGCCTCGGTTATTGGGCACCTGGTCGTCTGGAGCAGCCCGTCTGAGCGTTGCGTGGCCCGCTGCAGACCTCTTATCCCCCCCACCAGCAGCCTGCGTCGATCTCCGACTCGGCTCACTTGTGACCAGCTGGCGCAGGAAGAAGAGCTCCTCATCAACGGACTCTTCATCCCTTGCCTGCCCCCCTGCTGCTGTTCCTCCCTGGGAGGCCTCAGAGACTCAAAATATCGGCCCGCCCTTCTCGTCACCATCTTTATTCTTCTCTTGAACGTTCTGATCCCCATAGGGCACCTAATCCTTGCCCCTTATGGATCCACCCCTATTGATCCTCCCATCGATCCTCCTCCCACTTACTCATCCTTCCCCGCATGCCCCAGCGACTTCCACTGCCCCCCCCCGGTACCGCCTTCTCCATTCATGAATTTCGCCCATTCCCCAATTATCTTCCCACTGTCCCAATCTTACTCTCCCCTCCCCCGCCCACTTCCAGATTGGTCTTTCCCCCCGCTGGCCTCCCCTGTGGCCCCATCCCTCTCGCCATGAAGGTGAAAGGAGTCCCGAGGCAAACAGGTCCTAGACCCTGGAGTTGTGCCCTCTTCATCCCGAGTCTCTTTTGACTGTCCTCGGGCCCGTCTTTGGACCCAGGGGCCCGAAGACCGTGAAACGTTTTCAGGACCCCTTTCCTCCAGGTCCGGTTTCCTCCATCGCCTCCATTCCTTAACCCCGGTTCCTAGTGTTCGCCAGTGTATCCCACGGCGACACGTCTCCGAGACCCAGTTCCTGCATGCTAACCCATCGCCTTCGTCACCCCCCCCAGCTCATAGAACTCGCTCGCCGCTCGTGGATCGCGCGGCGAGCAGCTTCCGGGACACCCTCCGCCAGAACCCGTTGGTACTAATCCCATAGCTGTCGCCTCCTTCCCCTCACAGTCTCTCTTTAGGGCTCGCCAGCGGATCCCATTCGGATCTCTGCGCTGCGGGATCGTCGGCCTCGCGTGCCAGGCAGGGGGGCGCGCCAGCTGCGGCTCCACGAAAGGGAGGGCCCCGCGGGGAGCAGGCTCTCAGGCGGGCGGGGTGGGCGCGCCAGGCCGCCCCTGGCCAGCTGAGCGCCACAGGGAGGCGTCGGCACGAAGTCGATCTGGTTCCGTCCCTGCCGTCGCCGGCTGCCGCCGTCGCCACTGATCACTGACGTTGGCCATCGCACGTTCCTGCAGCACTTCACGGGCGCAAGCGAGCTGTAGAAGTTGAGCGTTTTTTTTGTGTGCGTGCGCACCGACATGCTCGTTCGTTAGCCCCCGCGTAATCAATGGACAGATTACCTTTTAGTGGCCGAGTCCATGAACTTCCAAGCCACTGAGATAGTAGATCAATAGGCGATAATAGAACAAGACCGTAGGTCAAGCATAATGTCAAAGTATTCTGATCCTGTGGCAGATAACTGGCTATCAGCCGAAAGTTTTGATATATTCCAGAACATGGCTAGGCAATTCAGGGCGGTGCGATGCAGAACCCATGGTGCCGATCGACGTGCCTGGTGCCCATCGAAATTGCAGATCCCCATAGTTCCTAAGGGAACACCACAGGGAGAGAGAGAGAGAGAGAGATAGATATGTTGATCGAGATTTTTCCGCGCTCATTGATCCAGGGGTCAGCTCACTGAGTACATCGTCAGATTCGCGCCATGTTGAGAGCGAAGCTGCGGGTTTAGCTGGTTGCTTAGCTGAAGGTCATGTCATGATGTCAGACGAACATGTCGGTATATTTGGGGATTGTTCAACCATTTTTCAGGTATCCCGTTTGCGATAATCTACAGGAGCCCAACTGGTAGAAACCTCTCAACCACCAGTTGACACGTTGAGATTGGGAGCCAGATGTGGTACACCACCCGAGGGCCGAGGGACCCCACTGGGGATAGGCCGTTCCCGAAGAGGCCCAAGGGGCGTTCCGATAATAGCATGGAGGTCGATGATTCGCCAACGCAGACTTCGGTTCAACCGGGAGCCATGCAGCGGTGTCTCAGTATCCCATCATTCGCGAGGTGGAAGGGGCAAACGAGGAAGGCTTTGGCTTGGCAGGTTCAACCTGTCAAGTTCAAGGCGCTGAAAAGGGGGGTACAGAAATGGATGTTGCGCCCCCGCCGAGATCCCCGATCCCCACAAGACATGCGAAGCTCGGATCTCCTCTGACAGGTCGCGCTAGATCGAGGATCAGCCGCGGGTTCAATAACCCTTCTGGATAATATTCTTCGGTTTCCTGCTGGGCCCAGGAAAGGCGCGAAACAGAATGGGCCCTCTCGTTAGCTAGCGCGCAGAGCGTGTTCCGTCACATGCAAGCATCGTATTGTTAGTTGGTGCTGGACGGACTAGATTGATCGGCAAGAACATAAATACCAGCATATCATGATCATGGTACGGCAACAGAAGAAAAAGAAAAGGCCGCTGCGAGCAGATGGCTGTTCAGATGAAGATGCAAATCGTAAAAGTCGAGCGATAAAAATATCGATTTATGTTGATAGCCCAGAATGCTCATCTGGAACAACAAGCGACCTCGGAGGCAGTTCAACTGTCTCTGCAGGAAGCTGAAAACGACAAAAAGTTGAGGAGGCAGCTAGGTGGGCAAGCATGGAGGAATAAGAGATTGCGGCGAAGAAGATGGCTGAGAAAGAGCAACCAATGCAGCACGAATTCGGATAGGCCCGAGTGGCTGCATCTTTTTCTGCCCGCTGCAGGGGATCGTGGCGCTGGTGTGCCACGCGAGCGACGCCGTTTTCAAGGGCAAGGGCGACTTCTGGACCGATCCGCACGCCGCGCGCATCGAGGTGAACCAGCCGGCCGCGGAAAGGAATTCGACGTCGAGGGGGGGTAGTGGTGTTGTAAATCTGCTGGGCGAGGGGGGCGCCGCGTTACGCCCCGACGGTGTCGACGTCGTTGCAAGGTGGGCGCGGTTGCCGCTGCGGGGTGTGATCAGCCGCGGCAGGAGCAGCAGCAGGCTGTCGCATTCCGAGCACAACCGAGCCACGACATGAAGACGATTTGGCTCGCGGCGACAAGCGGGCCCTGAAGTCCACGGGCAAGTACCATGGCGCCATGTGCGCGTGCGCGGCGCAGGGCAAACCGCTCTTTGTCGGCGAAGAAGGCCTTCGTGGCGTTCGCGTTTCCGGACGCGCACCGAGCCACCGCCTTCCGAGTACAGAAACTCCGCATCGGGGCGCCGTTCATGGCGCCCAAATCGCGGAGCTTACCATGCTTTTAAAGGAGAAGGGCGGGGAGGTGAACGCGCTGTTCAAATCTGCAGTGTTTCGTCAGTTTCAGCCGGCGGAGAAGGGGGCTGCGGCCCGGGCGCCCTACATGGCCAGCGTCGACGCGCCCGGGAAACGCGTGCCCCCCTGGCAAGAGGGGTGGGCGCAGCAGGTGGCGTTGTTTAGGAAATTCGAGGAGTGTTGCGTGTTTTGGTTATTGTTTGGGGCACAGTGGGCATTAAGCCCCCGGCGCCCCGCCCCCCCCGTGATAACGTAAGGCCCCCCCCCAGTGCGCCCCGGGCGCTGCCGCCGTGCGCATCGGGATCCGCATAGGCCTCCGCTTAGGAATCCGCGCGGGGGTCTGGTCCGCAGTCGTCGTCGTCGTCGTCGTCGTCGTGGTCGTGGTCGTGGTCGTGGTCGTGGTCGTCGTCATTGTCGCTCGTCGCTCGTCGGTCATCGTCGTCGCGCGCGCGGCCGCGGCTGTAGCCTGTTTTTTTATTCCGGGCCAATGACGGCCGTCATCTGGGGAGGGGGGGTGCCGATGACGTCACGTTTCGCGCCGACGGCGTCTGGGAACACCTGGGAATGACCGAGGACGGGTAGCAGTAGCACGTAGGTGGCGATCTGCACTTCTGCGCTTTTGTACACCACAGTGCTTGCGTGCACCACAGCGCCTGCGTATACGACACCGCTTATGTAAACCACAGCAGAAGCGTGCAACACAACGCCAGTTTGTGTGTCTATGTGTGTGAGCGTGTGCGTGTGCGTGTGCGTGTGTGTGTGTGTCTGTGCGTCACAGTGCTTGCGAGCGCCACAGCGCCTATGTACATCATAGCGCTTGCGTGCGCCGCATCAACCGCGCGCAACACAGCACCAGTGTACACCACAGTGCCTGCGTGCACTACAGCGCATGCGTACACCACGGCACTTGCGTGCTCCGGAGCAACCGCGTGCAACAAAACATTTTTGTTGCATATAGAACGTTAGAAGGCATCTTTACGGCAAAATGGAGCGCCAGTGGAATCTTCAGAAAACAATGGCTTCGTACGTCTAGGATTCGGAGAGGAAACCTTATGGAAAATGGAGCGCCGCTGGTATCTTCAAGTCCTCTCGACTCCTCTTGCATCAGCGTTAATCCTCCAATCAGCGTCCAAGAGGCTCCAGCAGAATTGGCCGTCCGAAAACCAGTGGATTGATTCAGTCGAGTATTCTGCGGTTCGCGTTGAGATGCGCAAGTTCGCTGTAGCGGCTTACTGTAGCGCCGACCCGCACGATATGGGGGGAAACGCGATCGAGGAGGAGGAGGAAGAAAAGGAGGACAACGAGGTGGAGGTGGAGGAGAAAGGAGGAGGGAAGAACGTCGCAGTCTATATTCAGTACCTCCCTGTGGCGTGGGGTTCAATTGTCCGCAGCACATTCTCAGTTACATGCTCCTTGTACCTGTTTAGTGCACGCAGGCATGGTGTATACCAGCGCTGCGTTGCACGCGGATGCTGTGGTGTAGACGGGCGTTGTGTTGTGCACGGGCGCTGCGGTGCACGCAAGCATTGTGGTGTACATAGGCCATGTGTTGCACATGGTTGCTGCGGTGTACACATTCGCCGTGGTGTACACCGGCGCTTGGTGCACGCAAACATTGTGGTGTACATAGGCGCTGCGTTGCACACGGCTGTCGCGGTGTGGTTGCACGCGCGCGGTGGTGCACGCGAGCATTGTGGTGTACACTGGCGCTGTGGGGCAGATCGCCACCTACACGCTGGTTTCAGTTGGCCCCAGTCATCCTAGGCATTCCTGGACGCCGCTGGCGCGGAACGTGACGTCATCTGTGGGGGGGGCGGGCCGACGATCCCCGAAAGTAAAGAGAATTCCTGCGGTGCCGGAGCCACGCGGCGGGTGGAGGCGTTCCGATAGACCCCCCTTGTCCCCCCCTGTGACGCTCATTATCGCCGAAAATACAGAAACGCGCTCGTGTGAGCGGCGAGCTGGGAAGTGCTTCGCGATCGAGGACATCAATGTGCACGGGGGCCCCGGGGACCACTTGGACCTTTTCGATTCGCGCCCCAGCGCCGCCGAGTTCACGGCGCACTGGACCGTTCAGGTCGCAACGAACCTCGACGTGGAGGCAGAGGCGCGAGGGCGGCCGCGAGGGAAGTTCAGACCGGACGGCAAAGAGACCATGCAGTCAAAGCTGCAGGCAGCGGAGAATCGGCCTGCGTGGGGCGCGGGCGAGGATGAGAGGGCGTGCGCTGGCAATGGGGCGCTGGGCGGTTTTGCGCGGGAGGTGGGAGTTGACGAGGCGGGCGCGGTGGATGCGGCGTGGGCGGCGATTCGACAGCAGCCGTGGCTTCCCGCGCGCGATGACGAGGTGCCCGCGGTGGCCCAGTGCGACCGCATTCGCAGGTCGCCATCGGCCCTGGTCTACAAGAATCTTTCTTGGAGGGGCACGCGCGGGACCGTGGGCCGCGGCCCGAGGGCGAGCTGGCTCTGGTTTCGGCGGCATCCAGCTTACAGGCGCTCGGTTCGACAGGGGCAAAGCACAGCATGACGAAAAGTGGGCTTTGGGGCCCGTTGGCGTCGGAGAGGCTAATTACATGGGCTGCGTAGTTTGTGAATGCGTGGGTCACGATGCGCTCTGGCGGCGCCTCGCGCGGCCCGCCGCCTTTGGCGTCGTCCGCGATCGCGGCGGCGATGGGCCGCGCAGTAGGATGCCCGCGGGCGGCGACGGTGGCATCCGTGGGCGCGGCAGCGGCGCGCGCCAGGGCGAAGTACCCCGCCGTGCTTTTGTTCCAACCCGCGTGGACGACCTCAGCGGCTGGCGAGGGCGGTCGCGATCTGGGTGGCCGTTGCGCATTGGGGCCTGATGCCTGTGATGCGGTAGCGCTGAGACTGGCCAGCGCGGCAGTGGCGCCTCGCAGCTCAACAGTGACGGCGCCGGCAGTTGCCGTGCCACGCCTCGCCCGAATGGCCGCGCCCATTTCGCCCGCGACGGCGATGATGGCGCTTGGGCGATGGGCGGCGGCGCGCGCGTCCGTGAGGGAGGTGTTCGCACCCTTATACCAGATCATGAAAACCCAGCGTTAGGCCTGTTGTGGCGCGCACCATTGATGGAGGCGGCGCCCGAGAACTGCGGCGTGAAGTGCGCGGGGGGGTCTCGGCCACTGCAACGGCATCGGCTCTGTGGAGGATCGTTTGAATCGAGGCGACGGCCAGGCACGACATCAACTCTGTTTTGGCGAAAGGTACCTAGCCTCGTTGGCTTCGAACTGGTAGAGTGCGCCGTCGACGTGAGACGGCGTTGCCTTGGTGGCTTCGGGAGCGCGGCGCAGGACGGGGACGGCCATTTCCGCGCCAGGATCGTCGGTGTTGCTTCGGGCCGAGAGCGACGATGGCGAGGGGGGCGTCTTGTCGGCGACCCTGCGAGAGCAGCCGCTCGCCGTCATCTCGGCCGCTCAGCGAGATGCTGGTTATGAAGGCGTCGTCTGCTGCGTTTCGCGATGGATGCGCACTGGTTCAAGGCCGATTGGCGGGTAGCCGCGCGCCGGTGGCGGCTGTCGGTCCAGCTGATATTGTGTTCGCCGCGCACGCGCTGCAGGCTGATCTTGGGCTGCTTGATGTCCTGCTCTTTGGTGAGAGCGACCGTGGCGAGCTCGTCAGGGACCTCGTTGGCGAGCTCGTCGTGGGCGCGAGGGGCGCGGTCTGCACGTCCATCGCGGGGGGCGGCGATGCGCGCGTCCTTCCAGGAAAACTGCAGCGTTTGTTCGGCGGCGCGTGGGCTCCGCGACGCGTCGGCGCGGGCCTTTTGCCACATCGCGCGGCGCGAAGGTTTGTGCCAGTTGGGTTTGCACCAACGGCATAGATCCTTAGATTGGCCGTGTGAACTTGAGGAGGGCCCCATGCAGGTTGGCATCCTCTGGCTGCGTGCGCTCCCCAGGGTGCCGGAGCACACTCTGGAGACATATACACATATATATATATATATACAAGACTGCACTGGCGCTGCGCGCCATGCACCTTGGTCCTTGAGTTTCGCAAGCTAGCGGAGTGCGTGCGTGCGTACATGCGCGCGCATCTGCGCCCATACGTACACGTTGCATTTGTGAATATGATTGTACGCGTGCAAGGGTATGTACATGTATGCGCAAATCGTTTGCGCAGCCCTGGGCGCGCATGCACATGCGCATCTCGGCAGGTCTGCAAGAATGTCTCAGGCGAAGAAAGCGGGAACACTATGGAGCAATGCACTTCCGCAGTCGGAGTTGCGAGGAAATCCAAAGCGAAGCGGGTTCGACTATTGCTTCTTCCTCATATTTTTCCCCTTGCTTCGTTTGCTAGCTGGGTGGTAATCGTTACTTCTCCTCCGCGTTCCTTGATCTGCTCTTCGTTCTATTTGTCCTCGTATTCTTCTGTGCCCGTTTCATTTCCCCCCTTCCTCCTGCTTCTTCTCCTGTTTCCCCTCCTCAGTCCTGTGCCGATTGAGCTGAACCGGAAGAGCTGAAGAGGATGAGGAGAAGGAGGAGGAGGAGGAGGAGGAGGAGGAGGAGGAAGACGAGGAAGAGGATGGGGACGACGACAACGACGACGACGAAGAAGGCGACGACAGAGAGAGGGGATAATGAGAGGGGGGGGCCGCTGTGTTGGGATCTCGCGGCACGCCTCTCGTGGGCCTCTGGGAGGCAGTGTTGAAGCCTCTTGGGGGCTGTTCGTGGGCCTCTTGGGATCTTTTTGGGGCCTCTTGGGGACCTCTTGGATGCTCCTTGGGACCTCTGGGGTGCCTCTTGGGCCCTCTGGGGGCCTCTGGGGGCCCGCTCGCGGCGGAAAACTTACGTTTTGAATTTTTGGGCGCCTCTTGGGCCTCTCTTGGGGCCGTCTTGGTGCACTCTTGGGCCGCCTTGGGCGCCTCTTGGGCGGTCTTGGAGCCCTCCTGGACCGTGTTGGGGCCTTTTTGGGGGGGCCTCTTGGGCAGTACTGGGGCGATCTAGGGAGCCTCTTGGGCCGCGTTGGAGCGTGGAGAAGCGGAAAAAGCGAGAAGGCCAAAAACATAGAAAAACACACAGGAACATCAACCATTTTAGCCTCTCGGGGCTCTCTTGGGAGGCCTCTTGGGGGTCTCTTGGGGCGTCTTGGAGGCCTCTTGGGCAGTCTTGGGCCCATATTGGGCGTTTTGGGCCGATCTTTGGGTGTCTCGGGGCCCTCTTTGGCCGTCGTGGGGGCTTCTTTTTTCGCGTCGGACTCGCAGGACAGACCTGCCTGGGTGGTCCAGGAGGACCGGAGATCCACGGAAGCACTCTGCAGGAACGCCCCAGAGGCTCGGGGAGGCCGAAGTTCGTTTGGGGGGGGGGGGGGGCACCGTGTGCCGCTTTTCCGGGGTCCCCGGCCCTGTGTATATATATATATATAGAGAGAGAGAGAGAGAGAGAGAGAGAGAGAGAGAGAGAGAGACAGAGACAGAGACAGAGAGTGAGAGAGAGAGAGATAATGACAGAGAGCGAGAGAGAGATAATGAGAGAGAGAGATAAACAAAGACAACAAGTGGGATAAAGGAAGGGACAGAGAGAGAGAGAGAGAGCTATATCAACCAACGAGAAGCAATACATATATAGAGAGAGAGAGAAACAAACAAACACATATATATATATATATACATAGAGGGATATATATATATAGAGAGAGAGACATAGAGAGAGGGAGAACGAGAGTGCGAGAGAGAGAGAGAACAAAACAAGATAGTGAACCGTATACATGCACATTTATATAGGTTGAACCACAGAGACACACACCAAACATACCAACACAACAAACAGAGAGAGAGAGAACACAAAAGGAGAGAGACAGGGGAGGACACGTAGTTGGATGAGGAACGTCGGAGGGAGATGGATGATGAACTGTGGCGTTATGGTTTGGGGGCCGCTGCGAACTATTAGAAGTTTCATGGGTTTTGCCCAGCCGAGAACTTTGAAATGCGGCCGAAGTCGAGTTACCGGAAAACTCCTTGACGCATCGCTTTCGATGCGCAAGGTCAGCTTCTTCTCAACGGTGGTTCACTGGCTCGCGCCGCACTGCCGACCCTTGGGGAGCCTAGGATGCCACCCTCCCAGCAGGCGTTGCAACAGAAGCGTGTTGGCGGCGTGCGTCCATGTGGGAAGCCCCACGCCGCATTCAGAACGGACCCTGCGGGGGGTCCTTTGGGAGCCGTTTAAGGGGGCCTCGTATGTACCTCTTGGGGGCTTCTCGGGCCTTGCTGGGACTTTCTTGTGGCCCCGTTGGCAGTTGCGGGGGCCCTCTTGGGGCACAGGGCTCGACATGTCAGTTCCAGCTTCCCCTCTTGGGCCTCTCCTCGGGCCCCCTTGGGTCGTCTTGGGCGCCTCGGGAGCCGCCTTGGGGCCTTCTTGGCCCGTCTGGGGGACCCTGGGGAGCCTTGCTGGCCATCTGGGGGCGGTCTCGGGGTCTTGGAGGCCTTCGTGAAGGCTGTGAAGACACAAAACACAAACATGTCAGAAAAGGTAAGTTTCTCGAGCTGAACGATGGTTGGCTCTTGGGGCCCTGATGGGAGTTCTTTGGGATCGCTGTCGGGGCGTCTTGGGGGCCTCGCCTGTGGCGTTGTCCTTCCGCCCGCTCGAGGACGTGGGTTTCGCATGCCTCCTCCTCCTCCTCCTCCTCCTCCTCCTCCTCCTCCTCCTCCTCCTCCTACTCCCTTTTCTCCTCCCTCTTCTCCTAGCCTTCCCCTTCGCCTTCTTCGTCGTCGTCGTCCTCCTCCTCCTCCTCCTCCTCCTCCTCCTCCTCCTCCTCCTCCTCCTCCTCCTCCCCCTCCGCCTCCTCTTCTCCCTCCTTGTCTCCACCTCGTCCTCATTTCCATCCTCTCACACCTCGTCCTCCCTTCCTCCCTCCCCCCCCCGTCCTCGTCGTCCTCGCCGCTGCCGCCCCCGTCCTCGCTCCACCCCCCGTCCCCGTCCCCGGGCTCGCCCCCGGCCGCCCCGCCCCGTCGCCGCGCTCGTGCTCCCCCGTCCGCCCCCCTCTCCCCCCGACGCTCCCTCCGCCCGCCCCCGACCTCCCAGCCGCCCAGCGCCCGGGCGCGCCGCCGGCGCGCCCCGCGCATGGCCGCGGCAGAGCCAGAGGCGCGCTACGGGCGCCCGTGCAGCGTCGCTGGCGGCCCCGCCCTGGCGAAGACCAGCCGGGCCGGCCGCGGCAGCGGCGGGGAGCACTGCGGCCTCCAGAGGGGCAGACCCGGAGAGATCCTGGCGCGGCAGTTGTTTCTCGCAGCGGGCGTTGTCGCCCCGCGTCGGGCCCCGCGGGACCCTCGCAGATCGATGCGGCTCGAGAAGTGGCGCGGGAAGGTGGGGTCCAGGGCTCGGGTCGCGATTTTTCGCGGTGTTCCATGTGTTGTTGCAGCGTCGGATCTCGGGGGAAGTTGCTGATGCCGCTGCGCTTGTCTTGGGGAGCCTCCGTCGCCACGGCAGGGTTCGCCTCGAAAGCCATGGCCAGAGCGAGCCACGAAGGGGGCCCAGGGAGTAGAGGCACGGGTGCCTGCCTGCCTCCCCAGGCTTCGGGGACGCGGCGGGCGGCGGAGCGCTCTGGCTCGCGGAGCTGGGCGGCTGCCGTGCGCTGAGGGGAGGCGGGTGGAGGGTTTCTCCTCCTCCTCCTCCTCCCTCCTCCTCCTCCCTCCTCCTCCTCCCTCCTCCTCCTCCTCCCTCCCTCCCTCCTCCCTCCCTCCCTCCCTCCCTCCCTCCCTCTCCTCCTCCTCCTCCTCCTCCCTCCTCCTCCTCCTCCTTCTCCTCCTCCTCCTCCTCCTCCTCTCCTCCTCCTCCTCCTCCTCCTCCTCCTCCTCCTCCTCGGGTCGCCTACGGCCCCGGGGGAACCCGTGCAGAGGCCGGTGCCTGTCCGCGCGCGGGCACCGCGACCGTGCCGGCCTTGCCTGCGTCAGCCGCGGCAGCACCGAGCTGGAGGAGCTGCTGGGCGACCTCCGCCGCGCCGGCTCCCCGGAGGGGCTGCCCTCGCTGCCCTCGCCGAGGCCGGCCTCGGTGTGCGGCGGCAGGCGCCCGCCGCCGCTGCTGGCCAACTCCTTGCTGAGCGCGCGCGCCAACACGCGCGCGGAGGAGCTCGACCGCATCCTCGAGGGGCCCGGGCGCGGCGATTCGAGGGCCGCCGAGGGCAGGGGGTCCCCCGGGAGCGCGGGCTCCGTCAGGGGCCCCCCCGGGCCGGGGGCCCCGTTCGACAGCGCGGCGCGCTTCCAGAACCTCGAGCTCGACATAGACGCGGCGCTGCTCGGGCAGGTCGCGCGCCTCGCGCCGGGGGACGACGCGGCCGGCGAGCTGTGGGCGGGCCAGCAGCGCCTGTTCCTCGTGCCGATGCCCGCGCACCCGGCGGAGGTCGTGCTGACGCTCGCCCGCGAGGATCGCCGAGAATCAGGAGGGGCAAAAACACACAGACACAATGAATCGTCGATTCCCAGGAAGATATGCGAAGATATTGGAAGTGGGGGGAGACGAAAATCCAAAACATATGGAAAAAGATAGGGAATCCTAGGATTTGTGTGTATTTATTGAATCGCTTCGCTCATTCCGCGGGCCCATATTGCGTGCCGTTGTCGATTGGCAGAGCGGTCTTTCGCGGTGCGGAGCTGCAGGGGCGGCGGTTGTTGTTATCAGGCTTTGCGTTCGGCATGTGAGGTTTCTTGGTGGCCGCTGGGGGAGTCTTGAACGCGTCACGGGCCGTCAGGAAGCGTTTTGCCTATGGGGACTCTTTCGGGAGGCCTCTCGGTGGCCTCTCTGGGGACTCTTAAATTCTGCAACGCGTCGGGTCGTTGGCACTTGCGCGCTCGGGGGGGGGCACTTTGGGGGCCTCCTGGGACCGGTTGGGGGCCTCCTGAGAGCCTGCTGGTTGGGGGCCTCTTGGGGCCTCTTAGGGGCCTCTCGGGAACTCCTGGGGGCTTCTTAGGGCCGAGGGCTCGAACTGTTGTTTCGTGTTCCCCCCCCCTGGGGCCTCTTTTGGGCCGTCTTGGAGGCCTCTTGGGCCGTCTTGGGGCCCCCTTGGGGGCCCCTCGGGCCCTCTTGGGTCGATCTCGGGTGCCTCTTGGGCCGTCTTGGGGTGTCGGGAAGCCGAAAAGATGGCAACGCCCAAATCTGTCCAAAGCCCGAGGAACAAAAGCACTGATGGTTGCCTATTGGGGCCCTCTTGAGAGTGCTCTTGGAGGCCTCTTGGGCCGTCTGGGGGCCATCTTGGGCGTCTTGGAGCGATCTTGTGGCATCTCGGAGCTCTCTTGGATCATCTTGAGGCCGTCTTGGGCGCCTCCTGGGCCGTCTGGGGGGCCTCCGGCATCTCTGACGGGCACTCGCCGGGGCCTTGCTGGGGACTTGCCGGGACCTTGGCGGGGTATTTGTCGCGTCGGGGTCTCCAGGGGTCGCCTCGCGCGCGCGAACTTGTTATATTTAATCGCTTCGCTCATTCCGCCGGCCCTGGAGCCCTCTTTAGGGCCTCTTGGGGTCCTCTTGGGGACCTCTTGGGAGTCTCTTGGGGCTCCTTGGCGGCGTCTTGGGGGCCCCCAGGGCCTCTTGGGGGTCTCTTGTGGGCCTCTTGGGGCGGGAGGGGGGGTAGTCGATTGCGGCTCCCCCTCGGAGGCCACGATCCTCGTGAGGTGTGTCGAAAAATTGCCCGGTCCGGGGACTCCTCCCGGACTTTGCCCGGGTTTTTTTTTCGCCCGGGGACCCCCAGGGGCCGCTCCGCGCGCGCGAATTAGAAATATTGTTAACCACGAGATCTTTGAACGCCTCTGGCCCGTTGGGCCGGCGAGTTGTTAGCTTGTTACCGGGGATCTTAGCACGCCTCTGGCCCGTTGGGCCGGCGAATTTGCGTGTCCCTGGGCCCCTTCAGTGAAGGAATTGCGTGTCCTTTCCCAGGCCTAGAGGTTGACACCAACACCAAGATCAGCGGTGTGCCTCCACCGAGGGAAGACGATCCCGATGTCGGTGATGGTGGTAATATTCTGGCTTCCAAGGTGACCGAAATATTACCACCAATACCGAAATCTAGGATCATCTTCCCCCTGTGGAGGAAAACCCCCTGTGTTGGTGTTGGTGCCCGTTTCCAGGCCTCCAAGTCCTGAGTTTTCTGTAGCAGCTGCTGGGGCTCCCAGGCCCACAACGGGCCCGGGGGCCGCCAGGCAACGGCCCAGGTCAGTCCCGGGGGGGAGGGCACGAGGGCCCCATCAGTCCTTGAGGGCCTGTCGACGTTTCGCCAATCGCTTTGTGGGGATCGAGCCAGACAGGTCCAGGTAGGTGCAGATAAGTCGAGGTCAATCCAGGTAAGCCCAGGCACATCGAGATTAACCCGGGTACATCCAGGTAAATCCAGAGATCTTCAGGGAAAGCGGGAGCAATTCGCGGCCGCTCCAGCGCGAGGCGAAGGACGGCAGAAGGCGCTAAGCCTTCTAGTGAACGGCTCAGGGCCCGTGTCCTTCGTGCCCTGAGGAGGGCGGCCCGCTGTCCATGTTCGCGTCGCTGCGCCCGTGGCCGCGCCCCACGCCCAAGATCCACGACCTGGAGGCCGACCTCGACGGCCGCGGAGGGGCGCGCCTGGTCCACGTGCACGGCGGCGGCGAGTCGAGCGGCGGCGAGCGGCCCGAGTCCCTGCACGTGTGCGTGGCGGCGGGGGGCGACCGTGGGCTGGCCTCTCACGACCACCGTCACTTACGGAGCATGTGCTCGTTGCGTGCTACCCCGCCCCGAACGGAGCCTCGGTGTCGGTGTTGGAGGTCGCCGCGGCGATCGCGGCGGCCACGAGTCGGGGCAGGGTTCCTGTCGAGGAGTGGCGTGTCCCTTCTCAGCCCCCCCCTCGCTCTGCGCTGTAGACGTGGCTGACAATCAGCAATCTAGCGGCAGAGGGTTGTCAATGCATGTCCAACATGGGCACTCACGTCTTTGGTGTGAGAGGGGTTGGTGAAGTATCACGCAACCAGGCGCAGTTGTCTGCCGTATGGTAGGGCTTTTGTGGGCGTGGTCGGCGCCTCGAACAGCAAAGCACTGCCACTCGCCAGCCGCCCCTGGATTAGAGCGGTGGTGGTCAAGGTTGGCCCACCAGGCGATGCCGCCCGCTCGACCTTCCGGCTGCAGTGCGCATTCACCCGTGCGCAGAGGCGCACGAGCAGTGCGGCGGGAGACGAGCACGGGCCCCAGGGCAGGATCGCGCTGGGCTCAGGCGCCGGGGCGGAGCAGCGCTGGCTGCAAGACGTCATGGCCCGCCTGCGCCAGGACTCGGAGAATGAAGAGGTGCGAGAGAGCGCGCCACGGGAGACAGGGAGGGGTCTCCCCTCAGCTACCGCACCCTTGGACCTCGCCTGTCGGATGCCCCCCTCCCCTCCACCCTTTCTTCGTGCTCCAGAAGCTACCCGCCCCCCTCCCTTGGGCACCCCTGCCGGAAGCCCCCCCCGTGTAAGAGTTTTAAACAAGTGCCTTGGAGCATGCAGTTTGTTTAGTTAACTTGCTAACAGCCGTGCAAGTTCAACTGAAACGTCCATGTTTCAGGACCTCCGAAAAAGACTGCTATTTAATGGCGGCCTTGCAGACGGATTTTCTTGCTGGCTGCCTTGCAAAAAGGATTCCTGCTGCAACGGCTTTGCAACCGGACGTCCTTTTGTAAGGTAACAGCCTTACGCAAGGACTCCCTTGTGGTCACATAGCACACAGCTTCCCATGTGTAACGGCCTTTCAGAAGGATCATCTTTGTTGCGGCCTGACATACAAAAGGAAGTCCTTGTCGTGACGGCCTTTCAAAAATGATTCCATGTGTGGTGGCCTTACAAAAGAATGTTCTTTTGTGGTGGCTTTGCCACAGGATTCCGTTTTGTGTTGGAGGAAGCCAAGGAAAATAAACACAGAACACAAAAGTGCAGCACCCAATGAAATTGTGAACACTCTTTTGTTTTGATTATGTTGGTGCTGGAGGCTGAAAAGATGGTGAAAACATAACGTTATCAGCCATCGAAGCTCCCAAACGGTATAAGCCGTAGCGTTTTCAGCAATCAGAGCTCCTAATCGTTGTGTTTTACAACGTTGCGCAGCTCCGATGGCTGAAAACGCTGTGTGTTTACAGCGTTTGGGAACCCCGATTGCTGAAAGCGCGGTGTTTCACAGCATTTGGAAGCCCCATCCTCTCCCACACCGACGCACGCGAGCATACCGTGCAGCACGCCGGCATCGACCTCCAGGACCTCCCTCCCCCCCTCCCTCCCCTCAAAACTCATAACTTTTTATACATATGTCTCGCATTGCTTGTTGTCCAGACACGCCAGATGTCTGAGGCCAAGGCCTTGCCCACCTGGTATTGGGTAGGCACGGACGATGACCGCAGCAGTGGACGTATCGTATGGCTGAAAACGTTGTGTTTTCATTGTTTTTTTCAGCCTCCGGCACCACGACCACTTAAACAAAACTCGGGGGAGCGTAAGACCCGGGTTTGCCAGGACTCGGGTTCGCCATCGTTTTTTGACGACCGCGCCTCGGATTTTGACGAGGAGGAGTTTCGTGGGATGTCTGCAGCGGGAGGCCTCGTCAAAATGCAGGCTCGGCCTCGTCATTTTTTTGACGACCTCGTCGGGGATTTCCGAGTCCCCCGTACCCGGGTCTTACGTCTCCCCGAAAAACACGCAGTTTTCACAGTTTCATTGGATTTTGCATGCTTGTATTTTTCTTCATTCCTGGATCACCTCCTATTCACCAACAGGAGGGAAATCCTTTGGTAAGGCTGCCACACAAGGAATCCTTCTGTACGGCCGCCACGAAAGGAATCCCCTTGTACGGCCGCCAACAAAGACATCCTTTATTGAGGGTGTCACAAAAGGAATTCCTTTTGCAAGGCTGCCACAAAAGGGAAGACTGTTTGTAAGGCCGCTGCAACAAGAAATTTTCCAGTAAGGCAGTGGCAATGCAAATCCTTATGTAAGGCTGCCACCGAGGACATTACGGTGTAAGGCCGCAGTGCGCACAAAAGGACACCCTTTTGCAAGGCCGCACAGCATGAAATCACTGTGCAAGGTGGCCACAACAGACTTGTTTGCAAGGCCGCTACAAAAAGGAAAATATGTTGTGAGGCCGCCACAAGCAATCATTTTGCAAGTGCGCGCGAAAGGAAATTCTTGTGTTCGCTCGTTACAGAGAGAATATGTTTGTAAGGCCGCCTCAAGAACACATGTAGCTAAAGGCCGTTGCAAGGGGTATTATAGTGCAAGACCGCCGCAACACAATATTTGTGCAAGGCCGCCACAAACCGAAACATGTGTAAGTCCGTCTCGCAAGCAACCAGATTTTTCGAACGCCGCCTGGGCAGAACAGCGTTATGCACGGCTGCCACAAAACGAATATGTTGCAAGGCCGCCGCGCAATGGTATTTGCCCCACGTCCTAAGTTGGGCTCTCGTTTTCTCTGCACACCTCGGCGCAGGATTTCCTCCCACTCTCCCCTCTCTCTTCCACCTCATCACCATCACCATCACAAACGTTGCCACACTCATCATCATCAGTACCACCATCATCGCCAGGTCCTTCCTATTCATTCACAATCATCAGCACATCGGGGGTGGACAAAACCCCCACCCTGACACGTCGATTAGTGAATTGTTGCTTTTCGGTTCTCGAGAGGGCGCCGCGGCCGTCGTTTTCCAGGCCTGCGCCCGCCAGAGTTGGGCCCGAGGTCGTTGTCATAAACCACGTTTTGCTAAAAGGGTTCCTGCCCATTTCCGAGCACCCCACACACACGCACACACACACACACACCCTCATTTCCACATCATCATTATCCACCATCATCATCAATCAACCACCACTATCACTCACCATCAGCATCGCTATCATCACACACTCATAACTACCACCCTCCCATCGTGATCATCGACCAAGAGGGAGCTTCGTCTGTGAGTGAATTGCGAAGAAGTCTCAGGCGGGGGCCCCATCCCTGTGGGGTCCACACTTCACATTGGTAGTCCGAGCGGGCCATCGTACATTTACAGTTGTCGTCATGTTTCGGCTCTTTCGGATTGAATATGGAGGAGGCCTCAGGCGGGAGCTTCGTCGATGAGTGAATTGCGAGGAGGTCTCAGGCGGGAGCCCCCACCATATGGGGTCAACAATTCATGTTGGTAATCCGAGTGTGTCATCGGATACTTGTAGATGCCGTCACATTTCGGCACCTCTGGGTTGAAGATGGAGGAAGTCTCAGGCGGGAGCTTCATCTGTGAGCGAATTGCGAGGAAGTCTCAGGCGGGAGCCCCCTCCGTATGGGGTCCGCACTTCACGTTGGTAGTCCGAGCGGGTCATCGGGTATTTGTAGATGTTGTAATGTTTCGGTTCCTTCGGGCTGAATATGGAGGAAGTATCAGGCGGGAGCTTCGTCTGTGATGTGAGTGAATTGCGAAAAAATCGCGGGAACCCCCGCCCTATGGGGTCCGCGTCTTATGTTGGTAGTCCGGGCGGGTCATCGGAAACGTGTAGTTGTCGTCAATGTTCGGCTCCGTTGGATTGAAGATGGAGGAAGTCTCAGGCGGGAGTTTCGTGATTGAGTGAATAGCGAGGAAGTCTCAGACGGGCCCCCTCCTTCTGGGGTCCGTACTTCATGTTGGCAATTCAAGCGGATCATCGGAAATCTGTAAGTGTCGGAAATTGGGGGGTGATAGCGCATTGGAACGGAGACCCCCAACCAGGAAATCGTTTCGTTTCGTTCGCGTCGTGCATGCGGGCGAGGCGAAGCTGCGTGGGCGTACGAGAGGAATGAGCCCGCCGTTGCCAGGGCGAAGTCAAGACAAATGATTCTGCCCCGTCCGTCCGTCCGTCCGGCGGTGGCTCTAGCGGTGTCCCGCGGTGTCCCGTGGTGTCCCGTGGTGCTCCGTTGTGTCCGCCGTTGCTGGGGCGAAGTCAAGACAAATGATTCTCCCCCGCCCGCCCGTCCGGCGGTGGTTAGCGGTGTCCCGAGGTGTCCCGTTGAGTGAGATCGATATTGAGATCGATATTGAGATCGATGTGGCGTCCCGTGGTGTCCCAAAAATTGATATCGATAGTGAGACCGATCGTGAGATCGACAGGTATCCCGTGGTGTCCCGTTGAGTGAGATCGATCGTGAGATCGGCAGGTGGTGTCCCGTGGTGTCCCGTTGAGTGAGATCGATCGTGAGATCGATATTGAGATCGATGTGGTGTCCCGTGGTGTTCCGTTGAGTGAGATCGATATTGAGATCGATGTGGTGTCCCGTGGTGTCCCGTTGAGTGAAATCGATAGTGCGATCGCCAGGTGTCCCGTGGTGTCCCGTTGAGTGAGATCGATAGTGAGATCGATGTGGTGTCCGGTGGTGTCCTATGGTGTCCCGTTGGGTGAGATCGATGGTGGGATCGACAGTGAAATCGATAGTGATGTCGAAAGGTGTCCCGCGGTGTCCCGTGGTGTCCCGTTGAGTGAGATCGATAGTGAGATCGACAGGTGTCCCGCGGTGTCCCGTGGTGTCCCGTTGAGCGAAATCGATAGTGAGATCGATAGTGAGATCGATGTGGTGTCCCGGGGTGTCCCGTGGTGTCCCGTTGGGTGAGATCGAGAGTGAGATCGACAAGTGTCCCCTGGTGTCCCGTGGTGTCCCGATGATTGATACCAATAGAGAGATCGATTGAGTCAGATGTTGGTTCCCCCCTTCTCCCCCCCCCCCACAATCTCCTTACCACCCGAAGGGTGGTCGCATGGGTAATTGTTCGGCCCCCTTGGATTGAATATGGAGGAAGTCTCAGGCGAGATCTTCGTTAGTTAGTGGATTGCAAGGAAGTCTCATGCGATAACCCCTGCCCTATGCGGTCCGCATTTCATGTTGGTAGTCCGAGCGGGTCATCGGACACGCATCGTTGCCGTCGCTTATGGAGGAAGTCTCAGGCGGGAGCTTCGTCTGTGTGTGACTTGCGAGGAAGTCTCAGGCGGGGGGCCGTCCCTATGGGGTCCGCACTTCATGTTGGTAGTCCGAGCGGGCCATCGCAACTTTATATCGGTCGTCATTTTTCGGCTCATGGAGGAAGCCTCAGGCGGGAGCTTCGTCTGTGAGCGAATTGCGAGGAAGTCTCAGGCGGGAGCCCCCTCCGTATGGGGTCCGCATTTCACGTTGATAATCCGGGCGGTCATCGGAAACTTGTACTTGTCGTAGCGTTTCGGCTCCCTTGGATTGAATATGGAAGAAGTCTCACGCGGAGGCTTCGTGTGTGAGTGGATAGCGAGGAAGTCTCAGGCGGGGCCCCCCTCATTATGGGGCCCGCACTTCACGTTGGCAGTCCGAGCGGGTCATCGGCAAATTTTACCGGGCATAGCACTTGAGCGCCCCAAGGGGCACATCACGAGGCGTACCTCACGCGTTTGTGAGTGAGTTGCAAGGAAGTGTCAGGCGGGAGCCCCCTTCCTAGTCACAAGTCGTTCGAGGAGTTCGACAAGAGAGCGGTGGGCTCCATGGCTGAGGCGGAGCAGCTCGCGGCAGACAGAGCTGAACTTCGCGATGCCTCCCGCCTGAGCGCGGCCGCGACTAACTCGGTGCCTGCGGGGTGATCCCAACGGCTTGCTCTCGCGCCCCAGCGGCTCGCGGGTTTGCCCTAACGGTCGCTGCCCCGACGGTTCCGCGATTTTGCCATCGGAGAACGCGCCCGTTGCCGGGCGCAGCGGCGAGGGCGCCGAGGAAAATCGGCAGTCGCCCTCCTGCCGGGAGGAAGGAGAAGTGCACGAGGATAACAGGTGGGACGGACATGGTGGTGGGAGCAGGAGGAGGAGGAGGAGGAGGAGGAGGAGGAAGAGGAGGAGGAGGAGGAGGAGAAGGAGGACGAAGAGGCAGAGGATAAATTGAACGAGGAGGGCGAGCAGGAGGAGGAGACGGAGGACGAGGGAGACAAGGAGGAGGATGAGGAGGCGCAACAAAGGGCGAAACGGGGGGCTTCGGCCAGGGCGAAGAGGGACAAGCGAAGGGCAATCCAATTATATTTCCATGCGGGGCTCTACCGTCGGAGCGTTTCATAAGACCGCCGCGCATTCCGTTGCGCGGCCGCCGCGGAGGAAATTTGGTCGCGAGGCCGCCGCGGACAGGACTTTGTTGTAATGCCGCAACAAAGCGCACGATGCTGTGGTATTATTTGAGCCCCGCCACCTCCCGTCTTGATGTGTAGGCATTCCTCCTGGGCCGTGCCCTGGCGCGCATTGCGCGTTCTCTTTCGCCCGTGCTTTCTCTCCTTCGTTGTCCTCGTCCTTATATCAGGAGGAAAAGAAACACACAGACACAATTAATCGTCGATTCCCAGAAAATATGGGAAAATATGGGAAGTGGGGGGGAAGACAGAAACCCAGAAAATATGGGAAAATATGGGGACTATTTTTATTTATGTGTATTTATTTGTGTGTCCCAGTTTCCCTTCATTATATGCCTCATCCGCGTTTTCCTTCTCGCCATGCTAATCGCGATCCGTTTGGTTTTTTTCGACCCCGGTGCCTTCGGCGCCCAGCGGCGCGGAGGGGCATTGCGGGCCATAGACATTATCCACGTGATTTCGGCTGGGATCCGTTCTCTTTCTTTTCAGCAAAGAGATAAATAGCGCATAGTCGGCCAATGCATGGGGGCGGGCAAGAAGGGTCAGAGGCGCAAAGATCAGGAGGCGGGCCAAGGGGGGAGTGGCCATGTCGCCATGCGCCTCGCCAGGTCTGATTGCAGCATTCGAAGGTCCGGCACCCCGCCGCGCAGCGCATCTTAAATGCCGCCGCCGCTGCTCCTGGCGCGGCGGCAGGGGAGCGCGAACTGCAAGCGGGATAGCGTTCTACGCCATCTGCCGGCAGGTCTGCGCAGCCACGCGCCCCCGAAGCTTGGGGTCGGACCGGCGGTCGGCCCGGTGGCCCCCTGAGCGAGCCAGCGGCCCCGGCGGCGCAGAGGCAGAGGGGCTGCGGTATTATGCCGACGGGTTGGCGGGCGAATTGGGGCACTCTGATCGGCATCAGCGTCGCCATGTCCGTCGAGAGGGCACTGGTGGACGCCGCCCCCAAGAGGTGATTTTACCCAGCCACCCTCGCTGTAGTTGCAATTGCTTCTGAGAGAGAGAGAGAGAAAGAGAGAGAGAGACAGAGACAGACAGAGCGAGAGAGAGACAGAGACAGAGAGAGAGAGAGAGAAAACAAACAGAGAGAGAGAGGGAAATAAACAATGAGAGAGGGAGAGAGAGAGAGAGGGGGGAGAGAGGTAGAGAGAGAGGAAGAGTGAGTGATAGAGAGAGAGAGAGAGAAAGAGAGAGAGACAGAGAGACAGAGAGAGAGAGAGACAGATAAATAACGAATGATATATATATATAGAGAGAGAGAGAGAGAGAGAGAGAGAGAGAGAGAGAGAGAGAGAGAGAGAGAGAGAGAGACAACGAGAGCGAGAGAGATAGAGAGAGACAGGGAGAGAGAGAGAGAGAGAGAGAGAGAAAACAAACAAAATAAGAGAAAGAGAAAGAGACAGAGAAAGGAAGAGGAAGAGGCCGGACAAGTAGGCGGACCAGGGTCCGTCCGCGAGGCGCACTGCGGTGCGACAACCCGCCAAACACTATTTGCGGCGGTGCAGCCTTGAGATACGAGGGCGGGCAACAAACCCCCTCCCCCGGCGCAATGCGACTGACGCTACAGACGGCGGACAGACAGTGAAGATCTCACGTGTCAGACCGCGTGACGAAGAAGGCCCCAACAAGAAAGGCGACGTGCTGACACGTGGCTAGGCGGCTTGGCAGACCGCCAGTTGGGCGCTTGGCCGCAACGCGGCGCGCAGGGACGGGGCACCCCCCGCCCCCACGCCCTGACACCGTGGACGCGGGGCCACGCGTGCACACGGGCAGGCAGAATGGCGGAGATTAGCGCGGGGCTCCAGGCGGAGCGCCGCGGAGCGATGACAGCATAGCATGGAGGGTGAGTGGCGGCGCAGCACCATCGGGCGAGGGTGTAAGCAGCTCGGCGAAGGCACGACCGGCGCGGTGGAGGCGCTGGAGCAGAGGGCCTTGACGGGCTTGAGCAGCGGCAAGGTCGGCGGCGAGAGCAGCACACCTCTGCTGAAGAGCGGCCATAGACTGGGACAGCTCGGCTTCGCGGTCGGTGAGGGGCGGCTGCTCTGTGCCTGCGGCCGCGGGCCTCGTGGCGGGGACGAGGTCATCGGTGCGCCTGGCCAGGTGGTGGACCAGCGCGGTGCGGCGATCCGTGTGCTGGCGGCCGTCGCCCTTGCGAGGCGACTGGAGGGCAACGCGCGGTCCCAGGGCTGAAGCCGCTAGGGCCACGCCCCGTGAGGACGGAGGAGCCGCAGCCTCGCACCCAGCAACAGTAAAAGCGTGGACGGGGTGCGACGGCCTGACTGGCTCAGTGCCCTGCGGGGGGGCTGGAGCCGCCCCCGCGGGCTGGCGCTGGTGGGGGGACGGGGTGGGTGGCACGGGGGGACCAATCATGATGCCGTGCGAGGGCTCGGAGGTCGGCCGCGTGGTCGGGTGGCGTCTCGATGAAGCGGCATCGTCGGCAGCGTGGGGTGTCGGCGGGGCGTCGTCTATGCTGCCACTCAATCCGAGGGGATCATAAAGGTCCTCGTCGGCGTCTTGACGGTGAGCGACGTCATCATGCGGGTGCGATGTCGCTCTCGGTGGCGGAGTCGAGGTGGGCGTCGAGAGGCTGCCCGACGGGGCAGGGTTGGCGCTGGCTGGCCCGTCGTCCAGGAAGTCTAATCCCCCGCCGAAGCCGAACGGGTCGTCCTCCTGTTCGTCGTGCATCGCCCGTTGGGCCTCGGCCCAGAGCTCATCCGGGTTCTGCGGGATGTATGGTCCAGCCGCGGGTGGTGCCTGGTCCGACAGCAGGGGATTCGGTTCCATTTTGCTGAGTTCCGCTGCTGTAAACCCAGCCCTGCGGTGTGGGAGCGGCAGAGTACGGTGTCTGCGCTCGTAGATAGCGACAGCGACCCCATGAAGCACGGTCGCTTGGCGATGTCGTGTTTTGGCAGCTTCAACAATGTCGTCGGGGAGGTTGTGCGTGCGTGCCGCCGCTGTGGCAAGGGCGTCGGCCTGACGGTTGAACTCCTCCGCGATGGGCCCGATGAGCCCAAGGTCGATGCCCAGGTCTCCCAGGTGGCTGGCGATTTTTTCGACGCGAAACATGTTGGGCTTGGCCATAACACATCGGTGGATCTTTTCCCAGAGCTCCGCGTGCGTGCCCTGCGGCGCTGGATGTCCGTCGATGATGCTTTGGAACCCATCGACCACCGCCTGGTTGTCCACGAAAACGTGCACGGGCCGTTCGGCACATGCCGTAAGGTGGACAATGGCGAGGGTCTCCGCAACCTGGGCGTTCTGCGTTAGGCCGTGAACGCGTGCACTGTAGTTCATGCGGTGATCGATGCCGTAGTAGACGCCGTAACCCGCTCGTGCTAGCAATGGGATGGCTTGGTTGGTGCACGCACCGTCCGTGGCAGCATAGACCCATGTCCAACCAGTGTCGTAGTCAAGGTAGGTGGTGTAGGTGTCCTGGGCTGAAGCCGCAGGATCACCATCAGGGGAGGGCCGCGGAATGGGCTGCGGCAGCGGGTCCCTCGCGAGGTCGGCCTGCAGGTCGAGGACGGCTGGGTCTTCGTCGAAGAGCCCGCAGTGTCTTGTGCGCGGCGGAAGACGGGCCCACTGGTCGTCACTGATGAGGGTGGTGAGAGGGAGTCTTTCTCGGGCCCAGCACTTACAGTCGCGGACAGTGTGCTCCTGAGTTTCCTCTTCCTCGTCACAGTAGCGGCACATGGGGCTGGGGTCTGCCGACGTGTTTGATCGGGATCGTCGCTGTTGGGTGTGGTCCCCGCCCGACAGGTAGTTCAGGAGGAGCGCCAGCTGCCAGGCAGTGCATTTGGCTGCTCCTTTAGTTCGCGCGAGCCACGTGCTGGCGAAGAGGTCAAGGCCCTGTCTGACAGAGGCGAGGTAGCCAAGGTCGTGTCGCCGTGGCTTGATCCTCCGCAGAAATGCCCTGCGTTGTGAGGCCCGCAGCATGTGCAGGAAGGCGTTTTGGGGTAAATTCAGCCAGCTGATCGGGCAGCCCCAGTCGTCGTACATGATGCCAAATGTGGGCCAGGTCCATCGGAGCTGCTGGAGCGACTGGACGAGTCGTCCGACGGGTCCTCCACCAAACAGGGTCTGGACGTGGTGTTGGAGGTCTCTGGCGAGCCCGCAGAGTGTAACGTCGCGGTTAACCTGTCGCCGCAGGCACAGGAATGCTTCACGCTGCGTGATGGCGTCGATCTCAAGGGCGTGTCCCGGCACGCACACGGCCATGAGAGTCCAGAACTCGACCCACTTGTTCCCCTTGGGGCGGATAGCCGCCTTGAGGGCGTGGTTGTAGGCAGTCTTGGCTGGGCCTGATGGTGCTTGAATGTCGGTGCCCGTGGTGCAGACGCTGGCAGCCAGGGATCGGGCGTGCCGCGCCTTGATAAGCATCGGCGACGGGAGCTTGCCAATGCGCGGCAGGCGGATAGTCGCCCTCCGTACACGGGCGTCTGCGGTGGCCGTGAGGTTAAGCGCGGCTGGAGCCGGCGCTGCCTCTGCGTTGATGTAACTCCCGACGAGCTTGAAGGAATCGACCACACGTAGGGGGCGATCCGCCAGTGTGAGCTGGGTAACGGCGGCGTGAAGCTCGTCGGTGAGCGCCCACCCTGCCACTTTACCAGGGTGAATGCGTTGACCTGAGAATCGATCAAACTTGGCGGTTTCGTCGAGAGATTTCTGCAGCTCAGAAGCGGCGTGGGTAGTGGAGTTGCTGTCGTCAACGAAGGTAGTGCTGAGTGATCGAGGAACGTATCGGTGCTGCCTCTTTGTCCACACGCACATGAGCAGCTTGATGTCATCCAGGGACCACGAGCTGCCCTGGAGGTGACCGTTTGTCCTGGCCAGGTCCCTGGAGTACGCTCCGTTCATGCGGATGTAGCGTTTGTGGTGTCTGTAGAAATTTCGGCGGACAGTAACGATGTCTTGTGGACACCCCGCGTGCAGCGCAAGGTTTAGACAGATGTCCGTGATGAGGTAGTCGAAACACTTCTGTCGGTCAAGGGCAGCTCCAGCTAAGGGGAGGAGTAAAGTCCTGGCGTGTTCGATGCGCAGGGCGAGGGAGGTGCTGACATCCCCAATGGTGGCTTTGGGAACAGCGCCGAAGCTCGTGGCATGGGTCCATCCTTGCCGCCAGGTCGTGAGGCTACGGTAGGCCGGCGCTTCCCACGCATACATCCACACGGAAAGAACCGAGAGAAGTCGTTGGTCCGTCGGGAGTTCCCCTCGGCCTTTTCGGAGGCACGGGTTTGGCACGTGCAGGAGGGGCTCGGGGATGGTGCCAGTGCGTTGCATAGCACGTAAGACGCTGGCGAAGAGGCGAAGGATGTCGTCGGGTAACTCCTTAGCCTCCTTAGTTGTCCAGCCGTCGAGTCCCCCCGCGCGGCGCGGTGAACGGGTGCGAATGAAGTGGATGAGTTGGTCGTCGGTGAGGTGGAAGGGGGCTGCTGGTGATGGCGTAGGCAGCTCTTGGCGGTATTCGTCGTAGAAGTCCGCCCACGTCGGCATAGCTTCGGCGTCATGGCCCGCGCGAGCGCGGTACCTGCCCAAGATGGGCTCCCAGGTGTCGACCATGAGCTTAAGCATGTCTTTGGTGTTGGCAACAATAGCGTTGGCGGGGAGGGCGTCGGGAACCTGGGCAGGTGGTGGGCCACGAGTGTGGCCGTCGTCGTTGTCCGTGTCGAGCGAACTACCGTCGCTGGGGCTGAAGCCGCCGGCGTCGGTGTCGGCGTCACTATCGTCCGTGCTAGCTTGGTCAGGGTTGAAGGCGGTGGTGTCGCAGTGGAGCTGTGCATCGTCGGGAGTGGTAGGCGTGCGGAGATACGCCGTGGGCGAGCAGTCGGCAGCCCGTGCGTATATGGCCGCCTTTCGCCCGCTTGGCTCGCGGACACCCTCAGCCCAGATCTTGATGCGTTCAGCTTTGGCTCGGTTTGCACGTCGCGCCAGCTCCGAGTCTAGGTTTTGGATCAGACGATCTAGGTGCTCTCCGCGTGGTGCTGGCACGTCGGGGGTCCAGGCATCAGGAAAGGCCAGGAGGGCCGTGGGGCGCAGCTTGTGGCAGAGAAGGCGGGCCGCGGTCCACGTGCAGTCGATGCGTTGCGCCAGGTGCGGCGGGATAGCACGGCAGTCCATATGATGGTGCTGTCCGATGAAGCGAAGCTCGCAAAGTTGCCGATGGAGCTTGCGAAGGCGGTTCATGTGAATCGTGGAAGCTCCGTAGGTGGGAAAGGCGCGGGGGACGGCGGGTCGCTCCTCGAACGTGGGTGTGAGCCCGTGCATGGTAGGGGCCTTCTTTTTTGGGTGGTCTGGCGGTGGGGGCGGCAGGTCCCGCAGCCGGGTGAGATGGTACTCATGGCTGGCCTCGTTTGCCAGGGCGAACATGCGTTCCACATCGTCGCGTGTGTCAGCCTGCTCCATGCGGTCGTGGTATCGTCCTGCGATGAGGGTCCCTAATGCCTGAAGTTCGTGGTCCTCATGAGCTCCGTCGTTCGGAGGGTAAGGCGTGGGGGCCAGAAGGCGTGGGGCCGTGTGATCGAGGCGGCTAAGGTCGAGTGTGACCTGCAGGCCAACATGGGACTTCGCTGGCAAGTCACGCAGATAGCAGAAGTCGGTGACAAGGGATCGCGCAGCTTGGTTGGCGATGATATAATCGATGCGCGAAGTGCGGGGGCACTTGGTGACGCGGTCCCAGTCAGGGATATTGCCATATGTGTGCATGGTGTGGTCTGGTGTGCCTTCAGCGACGTTAAACCATCCGTGCTGCATCATGTGCAGCAGATGTGGATTGTCGTCGATGTTCGTGTTGGCGTCCATGCAAATGAAATACGGGGCTGAGCCGACCCTCGCGGCGGCGCAATCAGCAAGCCGAAACAAATCGGTGCTGTCCCCTCCAGCGACCCCGTAGAGGCTCGCAATGTAGATCCCAGCGGGACCGTGGTTGTTTCGTCGCCGCCTGCGGCGGTGCTGGGTGCAGAGCGGGAGGAAGGCCTCGTGCCATCGTTTCTTGGCCTTGAGGGTGGCGATACAGGTCGCAATGTCGTCGACGGTGGAGTCGACGATGGCGTCCTTAGAGAGGATGGCGACCCCACCCGAGGCGCCGGTGTTGCCCTCGACCGTGTGGTCCGTGCCACCGTGAGCAGCTTTGCGCTGAGCACGCGCCAGATCCAGGTCAGGTCCCAGACTGGCCTGGTATCCTCCGTGGTGTGGATTGGCGGCGTTGGTAGCGATGGCTTGCCTGGTAGGCTTGGCATGTCGGGTCTCCTGCAGTGCTATGACTGCGGCGTTGTGGTCGACACCTAGAGCGGTGATGGTTGGCCAGTTCGCTGGGAGACTCGTGATGTTGAGGCTGACGAGGTGGATGGAGCGACCTGGCCCATCTCCGTCGGTGGAGCTGGGGTTAGCACGCCCCGCACGGTGGAGGGCAGCCTGGCCGTCACCCAGGTAGAAGGCTTGGCCACAGTAGGAGCTCATGGCGTCGCGGCAGATTGGCTTGGACAGGGCTGAAGTCGCCGTCGGGCCACAAGTATAGGCAAGGCATGGTCGACGCCTCGCCGGGGGGGGTTCATAAACATCGGCAAAACTGCTTCGAAAAATCCTCCTCACTCCTGTACCGTGGGGGACGGAGGGAGGAGAGGTGAGACGGCAGCAGGGGGAGAGGGAGGCGACTCCTCGATCCGTCCTGCCGAGCTCAAGAGCAAAAGCAAACCAGCGGCGGCAGCTCGGCGCGGCAGCGGCGCAGCGCGCGCGCAAATACTGCGCACGCGACACCGCTGGTCCGTCCTGCGGCGGCGCGCCCGCCCCGTCAGTGCCGTGATGAGCAGCATCAGCTGGAACAGCTTGTTCGTGTGCACCCTCCGCGCTCGCCTCGGGCGGTGGGCCCTGTGGCTGCGGCGGCGCACGCCCTGCCAGCGCGTCAGCCACTAGCTGGGCGTGGCGAGCGGCGCGGTCGGTGGCCTGGCGCTGAGCCTCGTCCATGCCCGCTGCCGTGAGGCACGCGTTGCGGACAGGGCTGACTCCACGCGGGGCCGCCGCTGCCGCGGCAGCGGCTGAGGTGGCGGGGCCGCCGCCGTGGCTCAGAGGGGGCAGCGGTGAGCCGCCGCCGAAGCCCGCCGCGAGGCCCTTGACGGAGTACTTGTGCTTGAAGGGGTCGAAGGTCGGCGCCTCGTCGAAGGCGACGACAACGCGGGTGGGCGGTGGCAGCTCCTGGTCCGTGGACGGCGTCGGCTCGAGGTCGACCTCGCCAGGTTCGATGGCGCTGGCACCGAAACGTGGCACCACCTCGGAGGCTTGGCCGTCAGCCTGAGTCTCGCGAGGCGGCGAGCTCGTGGAGCTCCCAGGGGGCTTGCGCGAGCTGTGGCGGCTGTAGGACCGGCTGCGCGGGACGCGCCCGCCCGTGTGGCGGTCACGTGGCGAGGCCACCTGGGCGTTAGCGCGCGCAGAGTCCGCCCTGCTCGGGGAGCGGATCGGCGCTGCGCAGGGTGTTGGGCTGGGCGGGCGGGAGCCGCCTGTGCCGCCCGCCGCCGAGGCTGCAGCCTGGTCAGGGTCGACGGCGTCGGGCCGGGGGCTGACGTGGTGGGCACTACCCTCGCTGTGCCGCGGGGAGGCGCTGTGGTGCGCCTGGGTGTGCGTGAGGACGAGCGGGACGAGCGGCTGCCGCTCGCGCTCAGGGGGGGCAGGTTTTGCCTGGGCAGGGCGCAGCGCTGCGGCCACGTTTGGCGGGGGCGTGTGTTGGCGCGGTTGCCAGGCACGCACGTTCGCCTCGCGCCATCCTTCGGGGCGCCCTGTCCTGCCACGGCTTGGTGCAGCCCCCTGGGCTGAAGCCGCAGGGGGTGCCACTGCGGGCTGGTTGCTGGCGGTGCTGTCGTGGCGGCCTGGGTAATGGCCCCAGGCACGCGTGGACCCTGGCACGGGCGAGGTGGCCCGTGGGGGAGCCTGCCCGAGTGCACGCGGGTAGCCGACGACCGCTGGGTGCACCCTGGCGTGGGGGGCGTGGCCGTAGCTGGAGGCGGCTGCTCCTGCCGCCGCGGGCCTGGCACCAATGGGGCCACGGTGATAGGCGGCGCCCCCGCCGTACACCGCGCTGTCGCCTGTCGGGACGCGCGCGGGAGAGCGGTTGCGTGGCGTGCTCGGCTGACCTGCGTCGCGTTGGTCGCGCTGCTGGGTGCGCTGCTGGTGCTGTTGGTAGCGCTGCTGGTCGGCTCTCGAGAGCGGGCGGGTGTCGGGGAGGATGGGCGGCACGTCGGGCCGCCGCCAGCCCTGATAGACGTGCTCGAAGGCATGGTCTGGGTAAGTCTCCCCGACGGGTGAGTAGCGCCGTACATGCTCCACGAAGTCAATGTTCTGCGGCTCGGGGAGCACCGTGATGTTCACAGCCCGCTGGTGCGCTGGTCCATAGAGACAGAAGCTACCACGGTTGCTGCGGTCGTGGTTCAACTCGGCTTCGGTCGTGGCACGACTCACCATGGCGTCACAGAGGCGCATGTCGTAGTCGAGAGCTTGAGGCCCAGGGCCGCCCTCGGCATCCCAGTACAGTACCACATCTCGCCAGCGCGTGCGGGTAGTGTGGATGCGCTCGGCGATAGACTCGCAGACGGTCCTGACTGTGACACGATCCCTGTGCATGTTGGTGATGGCTAGGGAGTAAGGTCGGCGGACCGCTTTGTTGAAGATGAAATCCTCCTTGAGGGCCTGGTGAGGGCCGAAGAGCACGTAGCCTTCCTTCCACAGCGGTTGGTCGGGAGACGGGTCTTCAGGCATCCCCGTTCCTGTGAACCCTGGTGGCCGCCTCGTGCCGTCGGGCAATCCCTGCTTGAGGACGCGACGCGGCCTCGGTGGTAGATACCATTGACCCTGGTATCCTGCTTGGCCTGGTTGCGGAGGCTCCCCCCCGGGGCCTGAAGGCGCTCGGGGGGGTTCCTTGAGGTCGTGCTGGGCTGGCGCGTTGCCGTATTGGCGGGCGAGGATGTGCGGAGGCATCCCTGTGGCACGGACGTCGAACAGGCTGTGCGGACGAGGCGGATGCGGGCATCTGCTGGAGAGGCAGCATGTGTCGGAGTCCCTGTTGTCGGTGCTGTACGCACACGTCCAGCTGTTGCAAGAGTAGTCCGTGGACCAGTCCATAGGTGCACGTAGTCCGCTGAGGGAGCAGTCCGGGCACGTTGGTTGGCCCGAGGTGCCGAGCTGCGTGTTGCGGCGGGCAGCACAATACTGACAGCATTGGAATCGGCACTGTAGGCAAGTCCAGCGTCCTGGTAGGGGCGGGAACGCTTGCTCGTCGGTGACTGCGTCGTCTGGGTGGGGTCGGGGTCGATCCCACAAGGGCCAGACGTCGGCGAACCAGGACTGGCCTGTAGTGCGGACCACCTCCGCGGGGAGGCGAGCGTCGTCAGCATGGCGCTCGATCCACTGGGGCCCCAGGTCCGCTGCGATCATGACCGTGCGCCAAGTGTCGTCCGCCTTGACGTGGACTTGGGTCGGTGCCCAGAGCCTGGTAGTGGTATCGCCATGGTCGTGGTGAAGGATGACCCAGCCATCGCGACCCGCAACCGCAGGGTCGATAACGCGGTGGCCCACAACGGTCGCCCCCCACGGTAGGTAGGCGCCATCGTGATGCTCGCCCGGGTCAAGCCAGACCTCGACGCCAGGGGCGTTCACACGGGCCCGCACATCGCGGACGTGGAAGGCGAGGACGTGGTAGGCGGTCGGCTCCTCTTCCGTCTCGATGTGCTCCCACGTCTCGATGTCGCTGCTGTGAGAGGTGGAGTTTCCGCCGCTCTGCCGTGACGAACGCGAGGCGGATCGCCGTGAGCGGGCATGGCCTCGGGCGAGGGCGGCGGCCGCGCTGATGAGGGACGGCGTACGGCGGTCGTCGGCTCCCGATGTCGTCGATGAGCGGTCTGGACTGTGTCCCAGGGCGGCACCTGGCTGATAGGTGTGCGATGGGCCAGACGCGGCCCCAGGGCTGGAGCCGCTGGGGCGCGGCGCTCGTACGTCGGACTGCCCCCGCACGGGAACGGCCTGCAAACCAGTGTACACCAGGTCGATCAGTGGCTGCGGGTCCAGCTGGAGCTTGCGAAGCGAGGCGCGCGGACGGGGCTGGTTGGGGTCGGCCCTGGTGGCTGCTTCGGTGTCGTAGTGCTGTGTAGCCCATGCTCGCGCTGCCTCTGGCGAGTATAGTGCCTGCGGCGGTGGCCACGCTGCCGCGGTGTCCAGCCGGCGCCAGGTGTTTGCTTCCTGGTCGCGGGCTTCAGCCGCCTCGCGGAGGTCTGGGTGATCGAAGCCGGCAATGTGGAGGGCGTGCGCACAGTCGCCCATGCCATAGGTGTGTGGGAGGGCACGGCACCTGGAGGCAGCTTCGGTGGGGGCACACCAGTCCATGCGGATGAGGAGGCCCAGGACCCGTGGGTAGATGAGGCGCGCTCCGTGAGCCTCCCCTTTCACGAAGTTGTGCCAGTTCTCACCGCGCGGCGGTTTGGTAGCCTCGCACATCCAGAGCGCGATGGGTCCCCAGGCGAGGGTGTCGTCTTCGAGGCTGCAGGGCGGGTGAGGCGGCACCGCGTACCACGCGGCCAGCGACGGGTGCACACTCACGTACGTGCGGCCGACATTTGTGGCGGTTCGACCCTTCGCTTCACGGCGGGGGCCCGGCAGGAGGTGACCTCCGTTGAAAGCGAGACGAGCCGCAAGGTCGCCGCGGGTCCCGTGCCAGAAGACCGTGGGCGTGTCAGTGGTGGGTTCACGGAGGTCCCACGTGAGGTAGGGGAAGATCGTCTCGCCTGAGTTCCCACCCGAGTCTTCCAGCACCCAAGTGAGTCGGTTCGGGGGCCTCTGCATGATGTCAGTCCACGGCGCCAACGCTTGGAGCGTTGGGTCATGGGTGAATCGAGGATGGTCGTAGAGTCGCAGGGCGTCTTTGATGTCCTCTGTAGTCACGCCACTGTTACCAAGCGCAAAGCCGTTCTGGTACAGGGAGGTGAGGATGCTCGTCGGCGGCACGGGGACCGCTGGGTCGCGCTGGATGGTGCTGCGTAAGTTGCGCGTCGGTGGCCTGAGGGCTGGGTGGGGCGTACCAGGGCCTGGAGGCGCCTGGGGCCTGGCGGGTGATGCGTAGCGTGCTCGCCGTCGTGGTGGTTGGGTGTCCATGTCGGAAGAGGAACCACGAGCATCTGCATGTCGGAAGATGGACCACGGGCTGTCGAGGGTGCGCTCACGTGTTTCACTTGCCTCGGCGTCGGTGGCCTGAGCTGTGGCGTCTTCGTGAGTCGGCGGGTTGCCAGAGGCCGCGCCGCTTGTGGGGCCGTCTCGCGGGGACGGGCTGGTCGACCGTGGTGTGACAGAGGAGGCTCGCGATACCGCGGCAGTGACTTCAACAATGGCTGCGGTGGTGGCGGTGGTGACATCGGCGACTGCGGCGGCAACTGCAGCAGCATAGTGTTCCTGTAGCAGCGGGTGTCGAAGAGAGTGCACGTGCTGGCTCTCGGGGTCGTCGGGATGCGTGCGCGGCATTGTGTGTGTGGCCTCATCGCGCGGCCTCCTGATCGGTTGGCAACAGCGGAGGCACCACTGGGCCGTGGGTGAGTCCAGGGCGCGCGCACAGATGCGGGCTCCTACGTGTCCGACGGCTCCTTGAGCGAGAAGTTTGGCGCCGACCAGGAGAAGACCGCAAACCACTCCGCCTGTGGCAATAGCTCCGAGTTTGCCGCTGGCCCATTTCAGGGCACCCCAGAGGCCAGACCCGACTGCGCTGGCTCCGCCCGAGACGATGTCTCTGAGTTTGGCACTGGTCCACTTGAGAATACCCCACAAGGCGGGCGCGGCGTCGTATGCCGTTGTGCGTCGGGGCGTAGTGGACACGGATGGGCCTGGTGCCGCAGCTTCACGGCGTCGTCGCTGCCGGTAGCTGGGGTCTCGGCTCGGTGTCGGCAGGTACCCGTCGATCTGGTCCTTGTACGGCATGGCTACCACGATGGCATACGTGGCCACGAAGAGGCAGATGAGACAGCCGCAGCGTCGGGAGGCCGCTGCGCTGTGCGGGGCCTCGTAGGAGCCGCTGGCGTCGGGGCTCGCGTCCTCGATGGGATCATTGTCGATGCCAGCCTGCCAGTGGTCGACGGCGCTGGAGTTGGAGTCAGTCGCGTTAGCTCGGCAGACAAGGGTGCGGGGCGGGGTCCTGCCACCTGAGGTCTGAAGACGCCCAGATCCAGCCAATGCTGCAGCGGGGCTGAAGCCGCCACTGCGCGGGCTGGTGAGAGCTGGCAGTGCAGTGGAATGGCTTGTCTCGTCGGCGGCGGTGGCGCCTTCGGCGTCGCTGCGCTGTGCGCTGGGGTCGGCCTGGGCCGAGTTGATGGGCGCACTGCTGTGCGACAGGGGGCGCCCTGTGTAGGGTTCGCTGTCACGGTCGCGCTGGGCCGTGTCACCTGGCGGTGTCGTGCCGTCGAGGTCCTGGGTTTCCGTGTCGTGGATGGAGTCGTTCTGGCTATCGTCCGACACGTGGAACGAGTCCAGGGATATGTTGCTGATATCGCTGGCAGCGGTGTGCTGGAGCAGAAGCGGTTCGGCGTCGGCCGCGGGCTGGTCACACGTGGCGTTCTGGGCGAGGGGGCCAGCTGGCGGTGGTAGGTTTAGCGGTTCCATCGGTGCCGCGGCGAGCTCCGCCTCGACAAGCGGCTGCAGGTCTGGCGGGTGGTGCAGGATCGCATCCGCGAGATACGCCAGGGCGTCTTGGTCGGGCGGAGGGAGGCCTCTTGGCAGCAAGGCGTGGGCCCGTGAGAGGTATGGCGGCAGTGGTGCCGCGAAAGCCTCAGGGCCGACGAGCTGGGCACGAGCGCCCTGGTATTCCAGAAGGAGGCCAAAGTAGCGGGTGGGGTACTCGTGGCTGCCCTGGATACGAGTGAGGTTGCGGTTGGTGCGCTGTCTGTCGGGGCCCGCTCTGTGCCAGATATCCTCGCACATGTCGAACGCGGTGCGGTGGCGCAGGGCGTCGTTTTTCTCCGCGGAGTCCTCCTGGAAAAAGTGGTCGTACTGTGGCAGATGGAGCGTCGCCAGGACGTGCGGGACGCAGTCCTCGAGCCATGCCCAGCACACGTCCTGATGGTCCTCACCTGGTGCCCACGCCGCGGCGCACGGTATGAGCCGTGCTCGGATGTTCATCAGGTGCCAGAAAGCGGGGTCCTCCTCGGGTTCACCCCTGGCGCACAGAGGGGTAGTGGGACTCGTGGGGCTGAAGCGGGGCACGACAGCGGGGCTGAAGCCGCCACTGCGTGCCTGGGCCTTGCTAGCGGCCCTGTCGAGGATATGCTGCACGACGGTCGAGGACAAGCTGAGGACAGGGTACCATCGAGGATATGCTGTACGACAGTCGACCGCAAGCGTCATGTTGAGTGATGGTAGCCCTCGTAGCTGAACTTGCATGCGGTGCGAGGCGTGGCCGGAGGACGCAGGAGTCATCTCAGCTGCGGCAACATCGGTGGTCGACTGCGATGCATGTGTCGTAGTTGACGAGGGCGTGCTCGTAGGAGACATGCTGGTACTCGTCGTAGACGTCGTAGTAGCCGTCGAAGTCCCAGGGGGGCAGCGCGTGGGGCGGGGCCCCTGGTGCTGCTCAGGCCAGGCGCTCGCGGGGGCGCCCAGCGGCCCGGTGCCGCACGGACCAGCGGCGGCGGTGCTGTTCACGATCGGGTCCAAAATGGCGCTGTGATCGTATTTGTAGATGCTGTCATCGTAAAGGTAGAAGAGCGTCCCCACGCTCCGCATGTCGCAGGAAAGCCTCTCATCCGTGCTGGGGCGCACCGCCTGAAGACGGGTGTGCTCCAGCCAGCGAGGGGAGGGCCAGGCCGCAGGCAAGGCGCCACATGATGGCGAGGCCTGGCGGGCGGCGCGAGCGATGAGCCGAAAGCTGCGTGGCAGCACACGTCCTCAAATACCCCTGAATGCTCATGTACATTGCTACAATCACGCCCCCTGCAAGACTACGGGTGCCCCTACACCAGATAGCTTGCGCGTGCTGCTGCCAAAACAGACATGAGGTAACAAGAAAGAGATACGACGCGAAGAGGGGAGCGATGCCTCTGAAGGCGCTTCCTCGGAGGGCTGAGGCGGGCTCTCTGAGGCACCTTCAATAGGGTTCCTGGGTGGCCCGACCCTTGTCCTTGCCTTTGTCGGCCCCTGGGGGCCCCGTCCCTGGGGTGGCCTGGCCTGGCTGGTCGGTCAAACTGCAGGCTGCCGCGGGCTCGGCGGCCGCTGCGGCTTCCTCCTTCTTAGTTTCCAGAGTGGCCGCTTGTGGCAGGTGGATGGTGCCTCCCGTGAGGTGCCCGAGGAGGGTCTGGATGTCGCCGCGCAGTGCAGCGGCGTCGGCGGTTGCCGTCTGTTGCTGGGTGACGACGGTGGCAAGCCCCCGTTCCAGCCCTGAAACGTGCTCCGTGAGTGTGGCCTGGGAGGAGAGAACGCCCGCAAGCTGCACCTGCATGTTATCCACCGTGTTGGCTAGCAGCTCGTGCTGCTGTTCCATGTGCTGGATGCGGGTCGTGGCAGCATCGGGCGGTTTAGAGGCCGATGCGAAGCGCTCGCCGAAGGTGTTGAGTTCGTGGGAGGCCACGCTGTATTCATCACCTGATGAGAGGATCTCGACGTCGACGACGTCACCTGGTACTTCGGCGGCTGTGGCAGCGTCGCCTTCGGTGTGGCCCCCACCTTCTGCCGCCGCCGTGCCAAGCCAGGGGTCGTGGCCACCTGGTCCTGGGGCGGCCGTCGGTTCAGCGGCTCCGTCCGTGCCGTGCGGGGGCGCAGAGGAGCTGCGGCCTGGGGCGCAGGGTGGCCTTGCGTGCGGCGTGGCGTCACGTTTCCCGCTGGAGGAGCGGTGGCGCTTGGCTGAAGGCTCCTCCTTGGGGGTCAGGAGCGGTGCGACGCCCTTGCCTTTGGGCGTGGCAGTCATGAGGTCGTGGAGGTAGGGGCTCTGGGCCGCTTTGGTGAGGAGTGTGCCGGTGGCGGGGCTAAAGCCGCCACCACCGGCTGGCGGCGTCACAGGCTCTGTGATGGTGGTAGGCGTGACGATGGTAACGTTGTCCCGCTTCGGCGCCACCTCAGCCAGCGGGGCCTCGGTGATGCTCCACGGGATGGGGCACCCCGCGACCTGCACCGTATAGGTGAGTGGGGGCCGATGAGCGCGCACTAAGGCAAACTGGGCCGCAGTGGCTGGGTCCCAGGCGGTGTGGTAGACCTCACAGTCCCATTTAACGGACGGGCCCGTGAGAGTCTTGGCGAGCTGGGTCAGCGTGGCGTGGCGTGCCGCAATGCCAGTGATGCGGTAGCGCGTCTTGGCGAGGGTAGCCTCGCAGCCGCGGATGCTGACAGCAGCGGCCTTGGCGACGTCGGACCCCCGCGGAACACGGATCCCCAGTAGGCCTGACTTGCCGTGCCTGACGACTCCCAGGGCCTTGAACTCCACCGACTTCTGGAACGCGTCTGCCATCGTGATGGGCTGGTCCTCAGGGAACCAAACGGTCTGATACTTGTCGGCGGTGGGCTCGTCTGCACCTACGTTGCTGAGGTCGTAGGTGGCACCGAGTTGCCCTGATCCCGCCAGGACCTTGTCGACCGCTTGGAGACTGACGCCGAAGGTGGCAGCCAGGGACCTCTTTCCGACGCCCGATCCAAACCTGCCTAGGCTTTTGCAGGGTTCGAGGATGGTGACGGCTTTAAAGTTGCCGTGGGAGAGGGCCTTGAAGGTGTCCTGGAGCTGGCTATCGAGCTCCTGGCGGCGAGCGTCTTTCTTGGACTCCTTGTGCTTTTGGCGCGCCTTGTCCTGTGGAGCGGAGTCGCCTCGAAAAGGGCCCTTGGCGCGTGGACCACCGTTCACGGGGGCACCTCCCGAGAACTGGTCCTCGAAGGCCTGGTGCATGGAGGGGACTGCGGCAATGGCCTCGGTCTCGTGTATGGTCGCCCGAATCCAGCAGACGTGGTCGGCAGGGTCGATGGTGGCGACGGCTACCTTTTCCGTGCAGGCGACCTCCTTGGTGCCCAGCTGGTACACGATCACGGGGACGTGCGTGTGGACCACTTTGGGCGCCTTGGGGTGGCGCTTCAGGACGGGGACGGCGAGCTCGGTACCGACGTAGTTGTCGTTTTTCGGGCCCATGACAGCAATCGCGAGCTGACCCGTGGCTCGCTTGCCCTGCTCGAGGTGGTGCTGCAGCAGCCGTTCACCACTCTCGTAGTCGTGGAGGCTGATGCTGGGCTTGTACGTCTTGCCGTCGTCAGGCGAGGTGGGTTCGGCAAGGACAGGGACCTTCCAAAAGGCAGGGTCCAAGGCGATGAATTGGGTGTCCGCAGCCTGAAGACGTGCGGAGCCCGCTGGTGGATGCGATGTGTCACCGCCAGTGCGCTTAGGCTTGCTGCGCTGGTGGTGATCGAGCGTGTAGCTAATCTGGTTGGCGGCGCACATGCGGATAAGGGCGCTGCCAAGCTTCTTCGTGTTGGACTTGTGCATGTCGTACATTGCCTGGAGCTCGTCCGCGTTCAGTTCGGCTAGCCCGTTGTAGGCGGCCGTGGGGCGGTCAGACCCCGCTTGCCTGAACGCTGCGATGCAGTCCTGCTTGCGTTGAAGGAGGGGCCCTTCAGCAGCAGGGCGCGCGGGACGGGAGCTCGGAGGCTGCTTTGAAGAGCGACGGCGCTCCGGCTTCTTGGGGGCCATTGCTGCGGGCACTCTGGTGCGGAGAGGTGACGCGAATCAGTAGGGTCCTGCTGGGACCCCTCCGGTCTCGCGAGGCCTGGGAGTCTGACTCCGAGGCGGGGCGCTTCGCGTCGCGGCTGCGGTCTGAGTGCAGAGCACTCTCGAGCCGAGACTGAAAGGAAGAGGAAGAGGAAGAGAGAGAGAGAGAGAGAGAGTGAACTTGAGAAAGAGATTGAGAGAGAAGAGAGAGAGAGAAGAGAGAGAGAGAGAGAGAGAGAGAGAGAGAGAGAGAGAGAGAGAGAGAGAAAGAGAGAGAGAGAGAGAGAGAGAGAGAGAGAGAAAAAAAAAAAGGGGGGGAAGAGCGAGAGCCAGACGAACGTTAACCGCCCGCGCGCACGCCCGCCCGCGCGCCCGCCCGCCCGCGCGACCGCCCGCCTGCCCGCGCGCCCGCCCGCCCGCGTGCCCGCGCACCCGCCCGCGCGCTCGCGTGCCCAGGCGCATGCCCGCGCGCTCGCGCGCCACGCCGCACGCGCGCCCAGGCGCCCGCCCACGCTCTCGCGCGCCCTGGCGCGCGCCCGCTCCTGCGCAGAGCGCCTCTGATTCGCGCGCCTCCCCCGAGACTGATGTTCACGCTGTTCTGACATTCGACGAACCTTTTTACCTAACAGCGAAGACTGATAGGTTTCTAGTGGTGTAAAAAGAGCTCACAGATCACTCCACAGGGGGGTCCGGGCAGGTGTTGGGAGTTGCCGGGCGGGCCTGTGCCGACTTCGTTTTTCACCAACAGTCACACACTTCGTGCTCTTCGAGTTCCCAGAACTCCATTCCCAGGCCACATTCTGAATAACCGGATGCAACAGTCACACACTTCGTGCTCTTCGAGATCCCAGAACGCCATTCCCGGCCACCTTTAGATAACCGGATGGCACAGTCGCACACTTCGTGACTCTTCGAGTTCCCAGAACTCCATTCCCGGGCCACATTCTGGAGGGTCGGATGCAACAGTCACACACTTCGTGCTCTTCTATTTCCCAGAACTCCATTCCCGGGCCACATTTGGGATGCCCGGAGCCAACTGTAGGCCACTTCGTGCTCTTCGAGTTCCAGAACTCCATTCCCGGGCCACATTTTGAATGCCCGGAGCCAACTGTAGGCCACTTCGTGCTCTTCGACTTCCCAGAACTCCCATTCCCGGGCCACATTTTGAATGCCCGTAGCCAACTGTAGGCAACTTCGTGCTCTTCGACTTCCCAGAACTCCCATTCCTGGGCCACATTTTCAGCAGGGGCAAGAGCACGACTAGGAGGAGGACGAGCAAGACCAGGAAGACGAGGACGAGCAGGAGCAGGACGAGGAGCAGGAGGAGCAGGAGAAGAAGGACGAGCAGGAGGAGAGGAAGGAAGGACGAGCCGGAGGAGGAGGACGACCAGGGGAGGAGGACGACCAGGAGAGGAGGAGGAGGAGAGGAGGGGAGGGGGAGGATACCAGGAGGAGGGGAGGAGGAGGAAAGGAGAGAGAGGAGGATGGGAGGAGGAGGAGGAGGAGAGGAGGAAGGAGGAGGAGGAGGAGGAGGACGAGGACGAGGAGGAGGAGGAGGGGGGGGAGAGTACCAGGAGGAGGAGAACGAGGACCACCAGGAGGAGGAGGAGGAGGAGGAGGAGGAGGAGGAGGAGAGAACACCAGGAGGAGGAGGACGAGCAAGACGAGGAGGACGAGAACGAGGACGACCAGGAAGAGGAGGAGGAGGAGGAGGAGGAGGAGGGGAGGGGGAGGACTACCAGGAGGAGGAGGAGGAGGAGGAGGAGGAGGAAGAGGAGGAGGAGGAGGACGAGGAGGAGGAGGAGGAGGAGGACGAGGAGGAGGAGGGGGTGGGGAGAGCACCAGGAGGAGGAGAACGAGGACCACCAGGAGGAGGAGGAGGAGGAGGAGGAGGAGGAGGAGGAGGAGGAGGAGGAGAGAGCACCAGGAGGAGGAGGACGAGCAAAACGAGGAGGACGAGAACGAGGACGAGCAGGAGGAAGAGGAGGAGGAGGAGGAGGAGGAGGAGGAGCAGGAGAAAGAGGAGGAGGAGGAGGCAGGCTGAGGCTGAGGCTGTGACTGCGACTGCCGTTGCCGCTGCGACTGTCATCGCGAATGCGACTACGACTGCGAGAACAGCAGAATTCGACAACTGGATTTTCATCTGAATCTTAAGGGGAATGCTTTCAGATATGCTTCTACACATCGCTGTTAGGTTGCTTTGCCGGGATAATTTTTATCGTGCGCGCCACCCTCCGTTAGACAGGGCCCCAAATTAGCTTGTAGAAAACTCCTTGGTGCTAGGCGTGCCCCTCCCCCTTGCACAGACCCGCTCTGTTGCGCAGCTCCTTCTGTTAGACAGGGCGCACCCCTAGCAAGTTCACACAAACTCGTTTGTGCTAAGCGCCCCCGGTTGCCCTTTAGAGAAGAGGGGGATCGAGGATCGATCGATATATATATATATATATATACACACACAAGATTTTGTAGGCCCGATGCCGCTTCGCCTTAAATATTGGCCCCTGGGTTTTTACCTAACAGCGAAGACTGATAGGTTTCTAGTAGTGTCAAAAGAGCTCACAGATCACTCCACAGGGGGGTCCGGGCAGGTGTTGGGAGTTGCCGGGCGGGCCTGTGCCGGCCTCGTTTTTCACCAACAGTCACACACTTCGTGCTCTTCGACTTCCCAGAACTCCATTCCCAGGCTCATTCTGAATGACCGGATGCAACAGTCACACACTTCGTGCTCTTCGAGATCCAGAACGCCATTCCCGGGCCACATTCTGGAGGGCCGGATGCAACAGTCACACACTTCGTGCTCTTCGAGTTCCCAGAACTCCATTCCCGGGCCACATTCTGGAGGGCCCGATGCAACAGTCACACACTTCGTGCTCTTCGAGTTCCCAGAATTCCATTCCCGGGCCACATTTTGGATGCCCGGAGCCAACTGTAGGCCACTTCCTGGTCTTCGAGTTCCCAGAACTCCATTCCCAGGCCACATTTTGAATGCCCGGAGCCAACTGTAGGCCACTTCGTGCTCTTCGAGTTCCCAGAACTCCATTCCCGGGCCACATTTTGAATGCCCGTAGCCAACTGCTGGCAGTTTCGTGCTCTTCGACTTCCCAGAACTCCCATTCCTGGACCACATTTTCAGCAGGGGCAAGAGCACGACGAGGAGGAGGACGAGCAAGACCAGGAGGACGAGGACGAGCAGGAGCAGGACGAGGAGCAGGAGGAGCAGGAGAAGAAGGACGAGCAGGAGGAGGAGGAGGACGAGCAGGAGGAGGAGGACGACCAGGAGGAGGAGGACGACCAGGAGGAGGAGGACGACCAGGAAGAGGAGGAGGAGGAGGAGGAGGAGGAGGAGGAGGAGGAGGAGAAGGAGGACGAGGACGAGGACGAGGAGGAGGAGGACGAGGGACGAGGACGAGGACGAGAAGGAGGAGGAGGGGGAGGAGGAGGAGGAGGAGGAGGAGGAGAACGAGTACCCCAGGAGGAGGAGGAGGAGGCGGGAGGGATAGGTAGGGAGGAGGAGGAAGAGAGGAGAGAGAACACCAGGATAAGGAGGAGGACTAGCAAGAACAGGAGGAAGGAACAGGAGGACAGAACGAGGACGACCAGAAGAGGAGGAGGAGAGGGGAGGGGAGGTACCAGGAGGAGGAGGGGAGAGGAGGAGGAGTAGGAGGAGGAGAGGAGGAGGAGGAAGAGGAGGAGATGAGGACGAGAGGAGGGGAGGAGAGAGGAGACGAGGAGGAGGAGGGGGGGGTGGAGCGCCAGGAGGAGGAGAACGAGGAGACCACCAGGAAGGAGGAGGAGGAGGAGGAGAGGATAGGAGGAGGAGGAGAGGAGCACCAGCAGGAGGAGGAGGACGAGCAAGACCGAGAGGAAGAGAACGAGGACGAGCAGGAGGAAGAGGAGGAGGAGGAGGAGGAGGAGGAGGAGCAGGAGAAAGAGGAGGAGGAGGAGGAGCAGGAGAAAGAGGAGGAGGAGGAGGCAGGCTGAGGCTGAGGCTGTGACTGCGACTGCCGTTGCCGCTGCGACTGTCATCGCGAATGCGACTACGACTGCGAGAACAGCAGAATTCTACAACTGGATTTTCATCTGAATCTTAAGGGAATGCTTTCAGATATGCTTCTACACATCGCTGTTAGGTTGCTTTGCCGGATTATTCATAATTTCGAAAAAATATCACGGCAAAGCAACCTAACAGCGATGTGTAGAAGCATATCTGAAAGCATTCCCCTTAAGATTCAGATGAAAATCCAGTTGTCGAATTCTGCTGTTCTCGCAGTCGTAGTCGCATTCGCGATGACAGTCGCAGCGGCAACGGCAGTCGCAGTCACAGCCTCAACCTCAGCCTGCCTCAGCCTCATCCTCAGCCTGCCTCAGCCTCAGCCTGCCTCAGCCTCAGCCTCAGCCTGCTTCAGCCTCAGCCTCAGTCTGCCTTCAGCCTCGCCTCAGCCTCAGGCTGCCTCAGCCTCGGCCTGCATCAGCCTCAGCCTCAGCCTCAGCCTGCCTCAGCATCAGCCTGCCTCAGCCTCAGCCTCAGCCTGCCTCAGCATCAGCCTGCCTCAGCCTCAGCCTCAGCCTGCTTCAGCCTCAGCCTCAGTCTGCCTTCAGCCTCGGCATCAGCCTCAGCCTGCCTCAGCCTCAGCCTGCCTCGGCCGCAGCATCAGCCTGCCTCAGCATTCAAAATGTGGCCCAGGAATGGAGTTCTGGGAACTAGAAGAACACGAAGTGGCCTACAGTTGGCTCCGGGCATTCGTTGGCTCCGGGCATTCAAAATCATGCCCAGGAATTGAGTTCTGGGAACTTGAAGAGCACGAAGTGGCCTACAGTTGGCTCCGGGCATCCAAAATGTGGCCCGCGAGTGGAGTTCTGGGAAATCGAAGAGCACGAAGTGACCTACAGTTGGCTCCGGGCATCCAAAATGTGGGCCGGGAATGGAGTTCTGGGAAATCGAAGAGCACGAAGTGGCCTACAGTTGGCTCCGGGCACTCAAAATGTGGCCCGGGAATGGAGTTCTGGAAGGTCGAAGAGCACGAAGTGTCTGACTGTTGGCAAAAAGCGAGCACGGCTCTGTTCCCGGTTCTCCAGAATGTGTCCCGGGAATGGAGTTCTGGGAGGTCGAAGAGCACGAAGTGTGTGACTGTTGGCGAAAAACGATTCCCGGTTCTCCTTCCCGGCACCCGCCCAGACCCCCCTGAGGAGTCATGATGATGTCTTTTGACCCTACTAGAAACCTATCAGCAAACGCTGTTAGGTAAACATGTGGTGAGGCTGGAAAAAAAAACATCCGGATTCTATGCCCTGCTCTTTAAAACGGGAGGAGGAGGAGGAGGAGGAGGAGGAGGAGGTGGAGGAGGAGATGGAGGAGATGGAGGAGATGGAGGAGATGGAGGATGAGGTTGAGACTCGTCGAATGGGTTTTGCTTGAAGGATGCAACCACAAAGGAGCAGGAGGAGGAGGAGGAGGAGGAGGAGGGGCAGGAGGAGGCCCGTCGGGAGCCGCTTGGGGCACTATGGGGAGCCTCCTGGGAGCTTCTTGGGGGCCTCTTGGAGGCCTCTTGGGGGGCCTCCCAGAGCCTCTTGAAGGCCTTTGGGGGCTTCTTGGGTGCCTTATTTGGCCGTCCTAAGGCGTTCTTGTCCCGTCCGACGCCGTCGGAATTCGTCCTGGGGACCTCTCTGAACCGACTTTGGCCCTCTTGGGGCGCCTGAGGGCCAGTCGTAGAGACCATCTTGGGCGTCTTGGAAGCCTCTGGGGCCATCTTGGGCCCTTCTTGGGGCCGTCTGGAGGGCCTCGTGGGCGATCTTGGTGCGAGCCAGGGGGCCTCTGCAAATGCCGAAATGTTTCAAAAACCGATCGGAAATCCATGTTTTTGGCCTCTTCAGGCCTTCCTGGAGAACCTCTTGGAGGCCTCCGGGGCCGTTGTTGAAGCCTCATGGAGGCCTCTTGGAGTGTCTTGGGGGCCATCCTTGGCCGTCGTCGGTCGTCTTGGGCCGTTTTGGAGACGCCTTGGGGTCATATTGCGCTTTGTTGGGACCATCGTAGCTGTCTGTTGAGCCGTCATGGGGGCTCTGGAGGGGGGGTGTCGGCGTGGTGCCCCCCCCCCGGATCTCATGGGGGGGTTTCCCAATGTAATTCCCCAAACAGCTTGCTGAACACGGTGATGTTGTGATAGAAACTAACTCCGGCCGAGGGAACGCGGAGCAGAGACATCCTCACAACAATTTAATTGTTTTGGCCGTTTCGCTTGAGACATCCTCACAACTCTCGTTTCTGAGTTGGCCGGGATTGGCCGTTTCGCCTGAGACATCCTCGAAAAGTGGCGCTCCGGGACGCCGCGCAAGAGGTGGTCCGGGCCGTTTCGCTTGAGACATCTTCGAAACTCTGAGCCCCGAGGTGCCGTGCGAGAGGTGGTCCGGGCCGTTTCGCCTGAGACATCCTCGAAATTCTGAGCTCTGCGATGCCTTGCGCGAGGTGGTCTGGCCTGTTTCGCCTGAGACATCCTCGAAATTCTGACTTCGGAGATGCCGCGCGAGAGGTGGTCCGGCCCGTTTCGCCTGAGACATCCTCGAACTTCTGAGCTCTGAGATGCCGTGCGCAAGGTGGTCCGGCCCGTCTCGCCTGAGACATCCTTGCAACTCTGAGCTCTCAGATGCTGCGCAAGAGGTGGTCCAGCCTGGGGGCCTAGAAGACCACATGTTACATATCCTCCATGGTACCCTGGGAGCCCCAGGAGGCCCCAGAGAGCTTCAGGAGGCCGCAGGACGCCCAGGACAGGCCCCAGGGGTCCCCAGGAGATTCCCAGGAGGCTCCCAGGAGGCCCCAGGAGGCCGCCTATCAGAACGTGTCAAGTTAATACGGTGTCGATTCGTTGATTTTTCCTGCTCTCGTGCCCCCCCCTCCATTTGGAGAGGCCCAAACGGCCACAGGTTAGATATCTCCCCTGGGAGCCCCAAGAGGCTTCAGGAAACCTCAGGTGGAGTTCAGGAGGCCACAGGAGGCCCAGGAGGAAGCTCCAGGAGGTCCCCAGGAGACCCCAGGAGGCACCAGGAGGCCGCAGGACGCCCAGGACAGGCCCCAGGGGTCTCCAGGAGATTCCCAGGAGATTCCCAGGAGGCTCCCAGGAGGCCCCAGGAGGCCGCCTATCAGAACGTGTCAAGTTAATACACATCCAGTGTCGATTCGTTGATTTTTCCTGCTCTTGTGCCCCCCCCCCTCCATTTGGAGAGGCCCAAACGGCCACAGGTTAGATATCCCCCCTGGGAGCCCCAAGAGGCTTCAGGAAACCCCAGGTGGAGTTCACGAGGCCACAGGAAGCCCAGGAGGAAGCTCCAGGAGGTCACCAGGAGGCCCCAGGAGGCACCAGGAGGCCCCCGCAACTCGGAGCTCTGAGACGCCGCGCTCGAGGTGGTCCGGCCCATTTCGCCTGAGACTTCCTCGCACCACGTTTGCCCGAGACATCGTCGCAACTCTGGGGTCCGAGATGCCGCGCGCGAGGTTGTCCAGCCCGTTACGCTGGCGACATCCTTGCAATTCTAGGCTCCGAGATGCCGTTCGGGATGAAGAGGAGGTCGAGGAGGAGGAGGAGGAGGAGGAGGAGGAGGAGAAGGAGAAGGAGATGGAAGGGAGAAGGACGAGGCGGATGATGTGCATGAGGGAGCAGGCAGGAGGAGGTGGAGGAGGAGGAAGAGGAGGAGGGAGAAGGAAGGGAGTTGCAGGAGAGGACCTAACGGGAAGCGAGTGCGATGTGGACTTGTCAAAACGTGTGCGAAAGATTGTCCGGCCTGTTTCGTTTGAGACATCTCTCCAATACTGAGCTCCAAGATGTCGCTCGCGAGGTGGTCTGGCCCGTTTCGATTGAGCCGTCCTCGCAATGCGAGGCTCGAAGATGTTGCGCGCGAGATGGTCTGGCCCATTCTGCCTGAGACGTTTCACAACCTCTCTCATTCCTTCTCCCGCCTCCCTCTTCCCACTTCCCGCCTGGTTCCTCTTCCCTCCTCCCTCCTCCCGCCTCCCGCCTCCCGCTGCTGCGCCTCTGCCTCTGCCTCCCCGTCCCCGCCATCGTCGTTTCTGCCGCCTCAGCATCCGTCATGCGCGCACTGCCTTCCGCCCTCCCCAGACATCCGACGTCACGATTTTTCCCCAAACAGCTTGCTGAACGGGGTGCTCTTATGATAGAAGCTAACTCTGGCCGAGGGAAGTCGGAGCAGAGACATCCTCACATAAATTTGATGGTCCGGGCCGTTTCGCTTGAGACATCCTCACAGCTCTCGTTTCTGAGTTGGCCGGGATTGGCCGTTTCGCCTGAGACATCCTCGAAAAGTTGCGCTCCGGGACGCCGCGCAAGAGGTGGTCCGGGCCGTTTCGCTTGAGACATCTTCGAAACTCTGAGCCCCGAGGTGCCGTGCGAGAGGTGGTCCGGGCCGTTTCGCCTGAGACATCCTCGACACTCTGAGCTCTGAGATGCTTTGGGCGAGGTGGTCCGGCCCGTTTCGCCTGAGACATCCTCGAAACTCTAACCTCGGAAATGCCGCGCGAGAGGTGGTCCGGCCCGTTTCGCCTGAGACATCCTCGAACTTCTGAGCTCTAAGATGCCTTGCGCGAGGTGGTCCGGCCCGTCTCGCCTGAGACATCCTTGCAACTCTGAGCTCTGAGATGCCGTGCGCAAGGTGGCCCGGCCTATTTCGCACAAGACATTCTCACAACTTTGAGCTCCCGGATGCCGCGCAAGAGGTGGTCCAGCCTGGGGTCCCAGAAGACCACATGTTACATATCCTCCATGGGACCCTGCGAGCCCGCCTGAGACATCCTCGAACTTCTGAGCTCTGAGATGCCCTGCGCGAGGTGGTCCGGCCCGTTTCGCAGAAAACATTTTCGCAACTCTGAGCTCTGAGATGCCGTGCGCGAGGTGGTCCGGCCTGTTTCGCACGAGGCATTCTCGCAACTCTGAGCTCCCAGATGCCTCGCAAGAGGTGGTCCAGCCTGGGGGCCCAGACGACCACATGTTACATATCCTCCTTGGGACCCTGGGAACCCCAGGAGGCCCCAGAGAGCTCCAGGAGGCCGCAGGACGCCCAGGACAGGCCCCAGGGGTCCGCAGGAGATTCCCAGGAGGCTCCCAGGAGGCCCCAGGAGGCTCCCTAACAGAACGTGTCAAGTTAATACACATCCGGTGTCGATTCGTTGATTTTTTCTGCTCTTGTGGCCCCCCCTTTATTTTGAGGGGCCCAAGCAACCACAGGTTAGGTATCCCCCCTGGGAGCCCCAAGAGGCTTCAGGAAACCCCAGGTGGAGTTCAGGAGGCCACAGGAGGCCCAGGAGGAAACCCCAGGAGGTCCCCAGGAGACCCCAGGAGTCACCAGGAGGCCCCCGCAACTCGGAGCTCTGAGACGCCGCGCTCGAGGTGGTGCGGCTCGTTTCGCCTGAGACTTCCTCGCAGCACGTTTCGCCCGAGACACCGGCCCGTCTCGCCTGAGATATCCTTGCAACTCTGAGCTCTGAGATGCCGTGCGCAAGTTGGTCCGGCCCGTTTCGCAGAAGACACTCTCGCAACTCTGAGCTCCCAGATGCCGCGCAAGAGGTGGTCCAGCCTGGGGGCCCAGACGACCACATGTTACATATCCCCACTGGGACCCTGGGAGCCCCAGGAGGCCCCAGAAAGCTCCAGGAGGCCGCAGGACGCCCAGGACAGGCCCCAGGGGTCCGCAGGAGATTCCCAGGAGGCTCCCAGGAGGCCCCAGGAGGCCCCCTATCAGAACGTGTCAAGTTAATACACATCCGGTGTCGATTCGTTGATTGTTCCTGCTCTTGTGCCCCCCCACCCCCATTTTGGGGAGCCCCGACGGCCACATGTTAGATATCCCCCCCTGGGAGCCCCAAGAGGCTTCAGGAAGCCCCAGGTGGGGTCCAGGAGGCCACAGGAGGCCCAGGAGGAAAGCCCCAGGAGGTCACCAGGAGGCGCCAGGAGGCACCAGGAGGCCCCCGCAACTCGGAGCTCTGAGACGCCGCGCTCGAGGTGGTCCGGCCCGTTTCGCCTGAGACTTCCTCGCAGCACGTTTCGCCCGAGACATCGTCGCAACTCTGGGGTCCGAGATGCCGCGCGCGAGGTGGTCCAGCCCGTTACGCTGGAGACATCCTCGCAACTCTGGGCTCCGAGATGCCCTGCGCGAGGTGGTCCGGTCCATCTCGCCTGAGACATCCTCGCAACTCTGAGCTCTGAGATGCCGTGCGCAAGGTGGTCCGGCTTGTTTCGCACAAGACGTTCTCGCAACTCTGAGCTCTCAGATGCTGCGCAAGAGGTGGTCCAGCCTGGGGGCCCAGAAGACCACATGTTACATATCCTCCTGGGACCCTGGGATCCCCAGAGGCCCCAGAGGAGCTTCAGGAGGCCCGCAGGACGCAGGACGGCCCCAGGGGTTCCGCAGGAGATTCCCAGGAGGCTCCCAGGAGGCCCCAGGAGGCTCCCTAACAGAACGTGTCAAGTTAATACACATCCGGTGTCGATTCGTTGATTTTTTCTGCTCTTGTGGCCCCCCCTTTATTTTGAGGGGCCCAAGCAACCACAGGTTAGATATCCCCCCTGGGAGCCCCAAGAGGCTTCAGGAAGCCCCAGGCGGAGTTCACGAGGCCACAGGAGGCCCAGGAGGAAACCCCAGGAAGTCACCAGGAGACCCCAGGAGTCACCAGGAGGCCCCCGCAACTCGGAGCTCTGAGACGCCGCGCTCGAGGTGGTGCGGCCCGTTTCGCCTGAGACTTCCTCGCAGCACGTTTCGCCCGAGACACCGGCCCGTCTCGCCTGAGATATCCTCGCAACTCTGGGCTCCGAGATGCCGTGCGCAAGTTGGTCCGGCCCGTTTCGCAGAAGACATTCTCGCAACTCTGAGCTCCCAGATGCCGCGCAAGAGGTGGTCCAGCCTGGGGGCCCAGACGACCACATGTTACATATCCCCACTGGGACCCTGGGAGCCCCAGGAGGCCCCAGAAAGCTCCAGGAGGCCGCAGGACGCCCAGGACAGGCCCCAGGGGTCCCGCAGGAGATTCCCAGGAGGCTCCCAGGAGGCCCCAGGAGGCCCCCTATCAGAACGTGTCAAGTTAATACACATCCGGTGTCGATTCGTTGATTTTTCCTGCTCTTGTGGCCCCCCCCCCCCATTTGGGGGGGCCCCGACGGCCACATGTTAGATATCCCCCCTGGGAGCCTCAAGAGGCTTCAGGAAGCCCCAGGCGGGGTCCAGGAGGCCCCAGGAGGCCCCAGGAGGCCTACGCAACTCAACTCGGAGCTCTGAGACGCCGCGCTCGAGGTGGTCCGGCCCGTTTCGCCTGAGACTTCCTCGCAGCACGTTTCGCCCGAGACATCGTCGCAACTCCGGGGTCCGAGATGCCGCGCGCGAGGTTGTCCAGCCTGTTACGCTGTTGACATCCTCGCAACTCTGGGCTCCGAGATGCCCTGCGCTCCGGTCCATCTCGCCTGAGACATCCTCGCAACTCTGAGCTCTGAGATGCCGTGCGCAAGGTGGTCCGGCCCGTTTCGCACAATACATTCTCGCAACTCTGAGCTCTCAGATGCTGCGCAAGAGGTGGTCCAGCCTGGGGGCCCAGAAGACCACATGTTACATATCCTCCATGGGACCCTGCGAGCCTCAGGAGGCCCCAGAGAGCTTCAGGAGGCCGCAGGACGCCCAGGACAGGCCCCAGGGGTCCGCAGGAGATTCCCAGGAGGCTCCCAGGAGGCCCCAGGAGGTCCCCTATCAGAACGTGTCAAGTTAATACACATCCGGTGTCGATTCGTTGATTTTTCCTGCTCTTGTGGACCCATTTGGGGGGGGCCCAAGCAACCACAGGTTAGATATCCCCCCCTGGGAGCCCCAAGAGGCTTCAGGAAGCCCCAGGTGGGGTCCAGGAGGCCACAGGAGGCCTAGGAGGAAGCCCCAGGAGGTCACCAGGAGGTCCCACGAGGCCCCAGGAGGCCCCCGCAACTCGGAGCTCTGAGACTTCCTCGCAGCACGTTTCGCCTGAGACATCGTTGCAACTCTGGGGTCCGAAATGTCGCGCGCGAGGTGTTCCAGCCTGTTACGCTGGAGACATCCTCGCAACTCTGGGCTCCGAGATGCCCTGCGCGAGGTGGTCCGGCCCATCTCGCCTGAGACATCTTCGCAGCTCTGAGCTCTGAGATGCCGTGCGCAAGGTGGTCCGGCCCGTTTCGCACAATACATTCTCGCAACTCTGAGCTCTCAGATGCTGCGCAAGAGGTGGTCCAGCCTGGGGGCCCAGAAGACCACATGTTACATATCCTCCCTGGGACCCTGGGAGCCCCAGGAGGCCCCAGAGAGCTTCAGGAGGCCGCAGGACGCCCAGGGCAGGCCCCAGGGGTCCCCAGGAGATTCCCAGGAGGCTCCCAGGAGGCCCCAGGAGGCCCCCTATCAGAACGTGTCAAGTTAATACACATCCGGTGCCGATTCGTTGATTTTTCCTGCTCTTGTTGCCCCCCTCTCATTTTTGGGGGCCCCGACGGCCACATGTTAGATATCCCCCCCTGGGAGCCCCAAGAAGCTTCAGGAAGCCCCAGGTGGGGTCCAGGAGGCCACAGGAGGCCCAGGAGGAAGCCCCAGGAGGTCCCCAGGAGGTCCCTGGAGGCCCCAGGAGGCCCCCGCAACTTCACTCGGAGCTCTGGGACGCGCGCTCCGAGGGTCCGTTCCCTTTTCGCTGAGACGTCCTCAGCGGGCCCTTCGCCTCGGACATCGTCGCAACTCCGTGGTCCGAGAATGCCGGCGCGCGAGGTTTCCCAGCCCTGTTACGCTGGAGACATCCTCAACCCAAACCCGCACCCCCACCACAACCCCCCCCCACACAACCCACCCCCCACCCACGCAACTCTGGGCTCCGAGATGCCCTGCGCGAGGTGGTCCGGCCCATCTCGCCTGAGACAGACTCGCAGCTCTGAGCTCTGAGATGCCCTGCGCAAGGTGGTCCGGCCCGTTTCGCACAATACATTCTCGCAACTCTGAGCTCTCAGATGCTGCGCAAGAGGTGGTCCAGCCTGGGAAGCCCCAGGTGGGGTCCAGGAGGCCACAGGAGGCCCAGGAGGAAGCCCCAGGAGGTCACCAGGAGGTCCCAGGAGGCTCCAGGAGGCCCCCGCAACTCGGAGCTCCGAGACGCCGCGCTCGAGGTGGTCCGGCCCGTTTCGCCTGAGACTTCCTCGCAGCACGTTTCGCCCGAGACATCGTCGCAACTCTGGGGTCCGAAATGTCGCGCGCGAGGTGGTCCAGCCTGTTACGCTGGAGACATCCTCGCATCTCTGGGCTCCGAGATGCCGTTCGGGATGAAGAGGAGGTGGATGAGGAGGAGGAGGAGGAGGAGGAGGAGGAGGCATGTTTTAACATGCCTTGCCAGCCCGCGCTGGACGGGCACGCAATCGACCTTGGAAACCGCAGTGGGTCTAAAAGCCCTGTTTGGGGATACTGCACTCCGGCTATAAATTTATAGGATAAAGGAATATATATATATATATAAATATATATATCATCGAAAGGGAGTGTCGAAAAAAAACGAATGAGGACGATTGAAGACCGAGGGGAAGGAAGAGTTGGATGAGGAGGAGGAGGAGGAGGAGGAGGAGGATCCAGGATCAAACAAAGAACCAATGAGGAAGAGGAGGAAAAGGAGGAGGAGGAGGAAAAGGACAGAATAGAACGCGGAATGGGTAGGAGTGCGAAACGGAATGGAAGCAAACGCCGGAACAGGAAGGAGAAGCGAGGAGGATTACGAAGAAGACGAGAAGGAGAAGCGAGGAGGAAGGAGAAGCGAGGAAGGAGAAGCGAGGAGGAAGGAGAAGCGAGGAAGCGAGGAAGGAGAAGCGAGGAAGGAGAAGCGAGGAGGAAGGAGAAGAGCCAAGTGGAGCAGGGTGGAATGGAAAAGTGGGGAGGTGAGGAGTGGAGAGGGAGGCGGAATCATGGGGAACATCCTTTTAGTCATTGTTTCCACGCTGTTCCTCGTCGCTCTCTTGATTCCGCTCTCTATGCGATGCTGCTTCCTGTGGTTCCTGCTCCTGCTGTTCCCCGCTCCTCCTGCACACTGCTGCCCCTTCCTCCGCAAACCATCCCACTGGGGGCTCTGGACACTGGACGCCAGGCTCTGGACACCAGGGGCTCTGGACTCTTTTTTGGTCCGCGGGTCGAGAGCGCACCTCTTCTGGTCGAAGGTAAGCGGGCCGCGCGAAGCCTGAATTAGGTAGAGAAGGGGGGGAGGAAGCGGCGGAGCCTCAGAGCGAGGCCGAGAGGAAGGGGCTCTGGACACTGGACGCCAGAGTCTCTGGACACCGGTCGCCAGACCCCTGGCCCAGGCCCCGGGCCGGGGCCCCAGACACTGGACGTGGGAAGCCGGACGCCAGAGTCTGGGCCGGGCCTGAGCCCGGGGCCCCTGGCCCTTGGCGACCAAAAGGCCTTATTTGGGAGCGTGCTTCTTTATTGCTTGGATTGCTTGGGACACAGTGGGCATTATAGCTCACCCCTTTCCTATAACGCAACGCCCCTCCCCCCCCCCCCCACAGCGCGCTCCGTGCCTTGCCGCCGTGCGCATGGCGGGGGGGAGGCGTTATATTATACCCCCCCTGGCCCCTGCCCCCCCCCTATAATGGCCATTATCGCCGAAAATAAAGAAACGCGCTCTTTGGGGTCTCCCTTTTGTTCTTCGTGTCTCCCGCAGCGCGCTTTCTCGTTTTCGCCTTGTCGTGCCTCCTGGGAGGCCCTCGTCGTCACGGTTGGATTCGTCTCGAAACTTTGGCCAGAGGGCACCCCGCGAGGGAGGTCCGGGGAGCAGCGGCATCGGTGCCTCGTGGCTTTCCCCAGGACCCGGCCGAGCGGGAGAGGTTGGAGTCGCGCGTCCGGGCGCTGAAGGAGAAGCGGCGCCTCCTCCAGAGGTCGTGGGCGGGGAACATGCTCACATCCACGGCCTTGCGGGCGGGGCCCCAGGGCCGCGACGCCACGGGTACGGGCCGTTTTGTCTGCGGATGCCAGGCGCTGAGCGCATCCATGCGACCTAGTATTCACGGAGCCGCGCCCCAGAGTCCAGACCGTGAGGGCGTGGATGAGGACATGTTCGCCGCTCGTGGAGAGGAGCCTGACCAGGCCGGCGGAGAACGCGTCCCTCGTCGCCACGACTTGGTCGCCGCAGGCGCGCGCGGAGAAGTCGCAGGTGCGAGAAGCAGAACAATAGCTTCGACCGCGCGGACATTCGTGCGTGAGCTGGCCGCGCAAGGTCGCGCGTGCTGCGCGCCCTCGCCTCCAGCAACGCTGGCGGCCCGCGTTGGTCACCGCGTAGGGTTAAGTCGGGCCTGTCCCTCTACAGGAGGAGTAACCAGAAATAGTTTAAAAAAAAAAAAAGTCTGGGGACGTTTTTTTGAATATTTTTTGTTGAGTACTTTTGATTTTGCATCCGGCATCCCCCTGTAGGGGGACGTGCCCGACCGAAGCGTAGGGTCCCGAAGCCTTCCTGCGTAGAAGGCCCGTCGCTTCTCGCCGCCCAGGTTCAGGAGGAAAAGAAACACACAGACACAATTAATCGTCGACTCTCCAGAAAATATAGGACAATATGGGAAGTGGCGGGGAAGACAAAAACAGAGAAAATATGGGAAAATATGGGGAATCTTTTTATTACCTAACAGCGAAGACTGATAGGTTTCTAGTTGACTCAAAAGAGCTCACAGATCACTCCACAGGGGGGTCCGGGCAGGCGTTGGGAGTTGCCGGCCGGGCCTGTGCCGGGCTCGTTTTTCACCAACAGTCACACACTTCGTGCTCGTCGACCTCTCAGAACCCCATTCCCAGGCCACATTCTGAATAACCGGATGCAACAGTCATACACTTCGTGCTCTTCGACTTCCCAGAACTCCATTCCCGGGCCACATTTTGGATGCCCGGAGCCAACTGTACGCCACTTCGTCCTCTTCGACTTCCCAGAACTCCACTCCCGGGCCACATTTTGGATGCCCGGAGCCAACTGTAGGCCACTTCGTGCTCTTCGAGTTCCCAGAACTCCATTCCCGGGCCACATTTTGAATGCCCGGAGCCAACTGTAGGCCACCTCGTGCTCTTCGAGTGCCCAGAACTCCATTCCCGGGCCACATTTTGAATGCCCGGAGCCAACTGTAAGTCATTTCGTGCTCTTCGAGTGCCCAGAACTCCACTCCCGGGCCACATTTTGAATGCCCGGAGCCAACTGTAAGCCACTTCGTGCTCGTCGAGTTCCCAGAACTTTATTCCCGGGCCACATTTTGATGCTGATGCAGAGGCTGAGAATGGTGATGCTGATGCTGAGGCTGAGGCAGGCAGGCTGAGGCTGATGAGGCTGAGGCAGGCTGAGGATGAGGCCGAGGCTGAAGGCAGGCTGAGGCTGACGCTGAGGCAGGCTGAGGCTGAGGCAGGCTGAGGCTGAGGCTGAGGCTGAGGCAGGCTGATGCTGAGGCAGGCTGAGGCTGAGGCTGAGGCTGAAGGCAGACTGAGGCTGAGGCAGGCTGAGGCAGACGCTGAGGCAGGCTGATGCTGAGGCTGAGGCTGAGGCTGAGGCTGAGGCTGAGGCTGAGGCGGATGCAGGCTGATGCTGAGGCAGGCTGAGGCACAGAGGCTGAGGCTGAAGGCAGACTGAGGCTGAGGCTGAAGCAGGCTGAGGCTGAGGCTGAGGCAGGCTGAGGCTGAGGCTGAGGCAGGCTGATACTGAGGCAGGCTGAGGGTGTGACTGCGACTGCCGCTGCCACTGCGACTGTCATCGCGAATGCGACTGCGACTGCGAGAACAGCAGAACTCTACAACTGGATTCTCATCTGAATCTTAAGGGGAATGCTTCCATATATGCTTCTACACATCGCTGTTAGGTTGCTTTGCCGGGATAATTTGTGTGTATTTATTTGTGTGTCCTGGGGCCCCTTTAAGGTGGCCGCCCAGAGGGAGGCGGAGAGGCGGGCCGCCGCGGCTCGCCGGCGGGAGGAGGCGGAGGCCGAGCTCGAGCGGCAGAGGCCCGCGGAGGGCACGGGGGTCTCCACCGCCCGGAGCGTGTTATTCCGCGCTCCCCCCGGAGGCGAGCGAGGGGGGGGGGGGGAAGGGAGGAGGAGGATGAGGAGAGGAGGAGAGGAGGAGGGAGGATAAAGGAGAGGAGGAGGGGGGCAGATGAGGAGGGGAGAGGAGGAGAGGAGGAGGAGGAGGAGGAGGAGGAGTGAGGAAGAGGAGAGGAACAGGGAGGAGGTGAGGGGGGAGAGGAGGAGGGGCTTCCCAGAATGCGGCGCGGGCTCCTGGATCAGCACGAGCGAAACGGTGCGAAATGGCACGAATATGTGGTGCGGAAATGTTTGGGACAGCTTTTGCTCTTGGGCATTTAATCGCTTCGCTCATTCCGCCGGCCCCTATTGTCGCACCGTTGTGGGCTAGCCGAGTTTTGGGGCCTCTTGGGGGCCGTTTTGGGGCCTCTTGGGGCCTCTTTTGGGCCTCTTGGGCGCCTCTTGGGTCGTCTTGGGGGCCTCTTGGGGGCCTCTTG
>CAUYUJ010003962.1:0-52500 GCA_963575745.1 Prorocentrum cordatum
AAAGCCGCGCACCAAAGGTCACTGTTGCCCAGGGTCGCTCTTGCGTGTAGCCGATATCAGCGATGGGCTCAATGATTCGCGCACACCGAGAATGCGGTGCTGCTGGAAGGAACGGCCCTGGGCGATCTCCATGACGAGTCGGCGCCAGAGCCTGTCAACGACGGCGATCTGCACACCGGCACTGTCCAAGACCAGGGCTGGCTCGCCAGATCACGTACGAAAGACAATGTTGGCCTGCCACGCAACTACGAGGCCCAAAGCTGTTGGGGCCTCCCCCTCAGCCCAGCTCCAGCTGTGGACCAGCGGCTTAGGGAGGCATCCCACCTGCCTCGCCGTCGGGAGCCTCCTCCACTTCAGGCGGACGTGGACGGGAATGTTCAACGAGAAGCCCGGAACGCACAGCTCGATCGGCGAGTGGGAGGCCGAGGGCGCCCCCGTGTGCACCATCACCTGGCGCGCGCAGGACGCCAGCCCACGCGGCGCAACGAAGAAGTCCAGCTCCCTCGGGGCCCCCGCGCAGGGGCGGCAGGTCGCGCCTCGCGCTGCAGCCGCTGAGGCCCCGAGGAGCTGCGCCCAGCTGGCGGCCCCTCCGTCGCCGGCGGGCGTGTTCCAGTCGCCGCCGATCACCCACGGCGAGCGCAGCTCCGCCAGCCAGCGGCCCAGGCTGTGCAGGAGCGCGAGGTTCTTACCCCCGAAGCCGAGCCCATCGAACAAATAAGCTGAGAAGAACCAAATCCCGCCCGGCACCACCGCCTGAGCCTTGAGGCCAGCAGTCCTGCCTGCCCACAGCTTGGCCAGGCCGTCCAGGTCGTCGAACCTGTAGGTCGCAGCCGTGATGTGCTTGGCCGCGCGCGCCACGACCCCCGAGGACCTGGCCAGCTTGCGCTTTGCTTGCCCTTGACCAGGCACGGCGTGACCGCAGCGCGGTAGCCCTGCAGCGCCAGCCAGCTGGACACGCTGCGCGACTCATCGCCGTCGCGTTTGCGCGTCTCCTGACCTGCCCAGAAGTGGGGTGGCGCCAAGACGCCGGTCGTGCGCTCCGCCAGCCTCCAGTCGACGATCGCCTGAAAAGGGGTTGCGGCCTGTGCTGCTGGCCTACGCGTCGCCGTTGGCCGAGCAGAACCTCCAGACCGTGTCTCTCTCGACGATCCCCGTCGGCCGCTAAACCCGACGCTGCTTCCGAATGGCCGACTTGACCTTGAAGCCCTCGAGCTTGTCCTCGAGGGCCTTGTTGACTGCAGCGCGGCGCTTCTCGGGGTCAGCGTCAACGCCGCAGGCTGCGGCCTGCTCCGCAAACTCGACGAGGCGGCGCTGGGAATTTTCGTCGAGCCCCATCTCGCGGTCGCCTGCCGTGGAGTCTTCAGCAAGGGGGTCGCCATCATCAGCAGTAGCAGGAGCCGCCGCAGCGCTGGCAGCGCCTGCGCTCGCCTGCTCCTGCAACAGGGCGATGAGCTTCCCGAGGTTGCCCTGCTCCTTCTCGGCCGCGAGCCACTCGGCGAAACCTTCGCCGGCTGCCTGGCACTGCTCGGCGGAGAGCTCCAGGCTGAGGGCCGTGCCGACCCCGTACTGCTTCTGGAAGGTTGTCTTGGCCTCGCTCTCCAAGGCCTGCGCTGAAAGAGCTGCCTGCGCAGTGGCCGCCTCCAAGGCCGCGACCTCCTCGTCGAGCTTCTCCATGGCCTTCGCGACCGCCACCTTCTTGGCCCCACGTGTCGCGCCTGCCTTGACCTTTGCCGCCCTGGCACGCCGCAGCCGCTGAGTGACTGAGGCCTGCACCGCCTCGGGCGACTTGGCCCCAAGCAGCAGCTCCTGCAGCTCTGAGACTTTGCTCTCGAAGAACTCATTGTCCTCCTCGCTGGTGGCCCCCTCGGCACAGCTGCGCCAGTGGCTGATGCGAGCCTGCAAGTCCTTGGATGGGTCCGACACGATGCGAATGTCCGCATCCTTTTCGGCGGACTCCGTGGCGCCACCACGGGAGAGCTGCCCCAGCGCTTTGGCCACCTGCGCCTGGACCAATTTGGCAAGGTCCTTGGGCTGCGCCCAAGCTCCGCGTGGCCCCCCTGGCGCCGCGGCCCCGCCAGCCACCGCCTTCTCATGCGCTGCCCTGGCTGCCCTGCACACAGCCGCTGGCGCTTGAGCCCCACAGGCACAGCGGACGCGCGAGGCCCAGTTCTCCGTGCGACTGCACTTCCCGCAGGCCCAACGCGGACCTTTGGGCCCGAGAAGAGGACATCTTTGCCCTGAACGAGGCGCGCCGAGGAGTGAGAGATGAGGCCCCTCGGCCTGCGAACGAGTGGGCGACCCTGGCCTGGCGGCCACCTGGGGGTCCCCGAGTGAAGGAAGAAGGCAGAAGGCCAACAATATTTTATGAGCAGATGGGGCGTGGCGCAAAAGCCGCCAATGCACACCCTCGCCCGCAAGATCATTGTTTATGCCACCTTCGTGGATATAGGATTACTTGAGACCTATTTGCTTGGTGCCCCCAAAATGGCTACGGACCGCCTTCCTCCTCCTACTGGTCATCTTTCATCCTCTCCCCCTCCTCCTCCTCCTCCTACCTCCTCCTTTCTCGTTCCTCCTCCTCCTTCCTCCTCACTCTCAGCCTCCGCCTCCGCCTCCTCCTCCTCCGCCTCCGCCCTCCGCCATCATCTCTCTCCTCCTCCTCCTATCCTCCTCCTCCTCTTTCTCCTCCTCCTCAGCCTCCTCCTCCTCCTCTCCTCCTCCTCCTCCTCCTCTCCTCCCTTCCTCCCCTTTCCTCTCCTCATCCTCACTCTCCTCTCTCTCCTCCTCCCTGCCTCCTCTCCCTCATCCTCCTCCCCTCCTCCTCCTACATTGCCTCTCTCCTTTCCTGATTCATTTTGTACCCTCCCAACCCCCCGTCTTTCCTAGATATGATCCCTCGCACGCCGCGCCAGCGCCCGCTAGCGCGCGGCGCGCAACGCGGTCCGCGGCCGGTACATGCGGGCGCCCGCTGACTGCCGCGGGGCCGCTGGGCAGCCTGTGCGCCCCCGTGGCGGGCGCAGCCGCGGCCCAGGCCCGCCGGCCGCGCGGGCGGCGGGCCGCGCGCGGGGGCCGGCCGCGCGGACGAGCGGCCCGCAGCAGAGATCGGGCCTCGGGCTCGGGCCTCGGGCTCGGGCCTCGGGCTCGGGGCTCGAGCCTGGGGCCTCGGGCCTCGTGCTTCGGGCCTCGTGCTCTCAGCCTCGGGCCTCGGGCCCGGGGTGCTGTGCGTCGTCGACCTAGTGGCCCTGGGCCCGGGCGACCTCCCGGGCGCAGAGGCGGGGCGTGCAGCCCCTGGCTGGGCCAGGGGGGCGTGTGCAGTCAAGTCGCCGACATAAGGAGCAGCTTGGGTTCGGAAGGGGCTCGGTGTTCCTTGGGTTCCTCCAGTGCTGCTCCTCTTGCCCTCCTGGGGCACGGCGGCGCTCACAGGGCCAAGGAGGGGCTTCGTTCCTCGTTTGGCGTTCCTTCTTGCAGCGGCCCCGCTGTGCACCGCTCCTCGGGCTCGGGATGGGCCTCGGGCCTCCGGCTTCGGGCTCCACCAGGGCTGGCCAGGGCCGTCCCCCAGCCCTGGGATGGTGAGTCATAGAGCTTGCTGGCCTCGCCCTGGAGGGCGCACGCGTCATGCCAAGGCCCAGGGTGGCCCCTCGAGAGGCGCGGCTGTGGTGTACGGGTGCCTTCGGTTCGGGTGTGGCCAGGACCCCCCGGCCAGGGGGGGCCGGTTAGTAATCGGGCCCCGAGGTCCAACAGATGAATTGGAATCACCAAGCCAGATCTGCCGTAGCTGGTGCTTTTCGGGTGTCCCATGAATGGAGTGGGGCGAGGGGAGGCGTCCCCCAGTGCACATCACTAAACCAGGTCCCACTATAAACCCAGTCGTGGCAACGCCCGATCTGAGCATAGAAGTGGGGCAACGAGGTCTGCGACATCTCCACCGCCGCTGGCCTTGCCGTTCCTGGGCCCAGGAGCAGTGTATACGCCTCCTGGCTCGGCCAGGGAGGCCTCCTCCTCCTCCTCCTCCTCCTCCTTCTCCCCAGGCTGGGGGAGGTCCCCGCGAGTCCGCTATTCTGCTGCATCATTTTGGGGGTACTTCGTCCTCGTGACTGACAAGTACCTCATCCTTTTCTGATTGGGGCCTGCTGGCCCCCCCCTTAGCCGCCGCGTGTTCGTCCTCGGACGCGCGCGCCCCGCCTCGTACCCTCGTGCCCAGCGGCAGTGGACATGTCGTAGATCTCAGCGCCATGAGAAGGTGGCACCTTGGAGCCAGCTGGGGGTCTGGGATGGCCCCTGCGTCCGGCCCCTGCGTCGAGGTTCCTGTTTCGATCCAGCGCTGTTCGGCCTCTGGGAACCGCTGCCGGGGGCGTCAGAAGACGGGCACGGGGTGACCTCACTGCAGCAGATGGACCCGGGGCCGGGCAAAAGGGGGGGTTGGACAAGGGGGGGTACGAAATCTGCTGCATGCAGCTGGTTCCGGCCCCACCGAGGGGCCCATGTCTCGATACGTAGCCGCCTCCGGCGCCGGGAGGCGCCGGGAAAATCAGCCACGTGAGCTGATTCTCAAACCCCCCCTTTGCTATCCCCCCCTCTCGCCCGGCCCGAATGGGCCCGGGGTCCAGGGGCCGATTTTCAGGAGGTTTGGCCCCGTGCCCGCGGGCCCCCCTGGGCCCCCCCGCCCCAGCTCTCTGGGGCCTGGCGTCCCCGCGGCTCGCCCCCTGAGGCCGCGCGCCAAGGGTCGCTCTTGCGTATAGGGCCGCTCTTGCGCGACGCCGGCGGAGGCAGGGGCGGGGGTGGGGGGGGAGGGTCCGCGGGCGACGGAGAGGGCGCCGGCACGGAGGCCAGCGGGCTGCCCACGCCGGGAGTCCGAAGAGGGAAGAGTACCCATGCCGCTGGCCTTGCCTCCTCCTCGTTTTTTTTTGGGGGGGGGGGGGGCCTCGTGGGAGGCCCCCGCCGCCACCGCTTCGATTCGCCTCGAGAGCCTGGTCAGAACGCGCCCTGGGAGAGGACCGAGGAGCAGCGGTGTCGGTGCCTTTTGATTTCCCCACGGGGGGGGGTAGCGGAACGCAATCACGTGAGCAGGAGGCGCCAATGCACCACCGCCGTGCCTGGGGCATGTCAGTATGCTTCCTTGCCGTTGATGCTAAGGTCCCTTCGGTGTTTTCTGTGGCCGCCCTCCACTCGCGACCAGCCCTCGAAAAACGCCCCCTCTGGGGCTGCTGTTCGGCACCCTGTTTGGCCTCCACACGGCACCTAGGCAATGAGAGGATCCAGGGTGGCCTCACGATGCCTCCAAGCTGGCCAGAAGTAGCGGTATCGGTACTTCATCGTTGCCCGCACCCAGAGGGCCACCGGCGTCGGTGCCGGCGGCAGCTCGCGAGCGAAGGGCGGTGGAGGGGACGCGTGTTGCGCCGTCGGGGCCGCCCTGCCAAATGCCAAAGGACGGCTAGAAAGTTTACACCCCCGCGTGCCGCCGTAGGGGCTCCTCCTCCTCCTGCTCCTCCTGCTCCTCCTCCTCCTCCTCCTCCTCCTCCTCCTCCTCCTCCTCTTCCTCCTCCTCCTCCTCCTCCTCCTCCTCCATTCCTTCTCCTTATACATCACTTGTCCATGTCGCAACCCGAAGCCAGTTGTTAGGGCGGCCCGGGCTTTCGCCTGAGACTTCCTCACCACTTGTGACTCTGAAGTTTAAGAGTTGGCAGCAGTTTCACAGATGGAGGGCGGGTGGTTTTCAAAATGTGGCTCTCGCTTTAGCGCCGCGCACATTCGTCTTAAACATGTGCAAGAGTTTCGCGGATTGAGGGCGAGTCGTTTTCAAAATGTGGTTTTCGCTTTTGCGCCGCGACATTGCAAGAGTTTCACGGATTGAGGGCGAGTCGTTTTCAAATGTAGTTCTCGGTTTAGTAGCGCCGTGCACATTCGCCAAAAACAGTTGAAAGAGTTTCACGGGTTGAGGGCCATTTCTTTTCAAATGTTGGTTCTCGTCTTAGCGCCGCACGCATTCGTCTTAAATTCTTGGCGCTTCGCGTATCCCCACCAGCCTCGACGACTGCTGAGGTGGGCCGACGACGTGCAGTGTGGCTCTGGCCTAATACCTTTGGGTCGCCTCCTGGGGACGATGTGTACCTCTCTCAGCACTGCGTATTGCATACGTTCCACCCGACGCCTTCTGGAGGCTGGTCCTCTTGCCCAGTGGCTGTTCCCCCCACTTGACAAGCACCGACTGGTTCCTCGACCACCACCTGCGGGTGGTTTAGGTAAGGCACACTCCTGCACAAGTGGTTTATCCTTTGGCAGGCCCGGCCTTTCCACGACGTGCCCGTTCCGCTATACGGCGCCGTCGCCCTGGAGTACGGCTTCCTGTGCAAGTGGTGCATCCTTTGGCAGGTCCGTGCCTCTTCTTGGCAGGCGTTTCCCGCTTCCCGGCGTTGCCAGCGACATCTGCTTTTCCTCTGGTAGAGGTTCACGCTCGCGGACGCCATCGACGTCTTGCCCTTCTGCGATGATCAGGTGGTGCACTCCTGCCCGCAGTCCCCCCCTGGCGAGGCTCTGAGCAGTGGTGGTTGTGACGTGTCCCCCACGCGACGTTCATCCCTGTCTTTGGTGGTGGCGGTTGCCACTCGGGATTCACGACTTGTCCACCATTGATTGGGTCAGTGGCGGCCCGCCTGCGAGCACCTGGTGCTCCGTGAATGAGGCATCTTTCTTTTCCCCCACTCGTCCCTTCTTCCTGTCGCCCTGCTCAGCGCCCGGCTTCATGGTGCTGGCGCCACGTGCGTCGCCACGTGCGGCTGGCTCTCGACAGGCGCTCTGCATCTCTTAGGCTTGTTGCCTCCGTCTGCCCGTTTTCCCCAATTTGTTTTGCACGTTGCACGTGCGGTCGGCTGTTGACAGTGGCACCTGGGTTCGCAAATTATCTGGCTCAGTGCCCCAGTCAGCCCGATTGACGCGCCCTCTGGACTCTTCCTTGCGGGCCGCAGATCAAAAACATATCCCCGCCAGCCCATCCAGAAACGATATCCAGGCAAGTTGAAGAGATCAGGGAAGTGGGGGAGCAACGAGAGGGACAGCCGATCCGTGCAAAGGATGAGGCGGAAGAGGAGGCCAGATGGATAGATGAGGGGGTGGCGAGGAACCGAACGAAGGAGGGATGAGGAGAATGATGGCGCTGGGTGGATGGTTGAATGCCGCTCGGATGCCTCCTGGAAGCCTTTTGGAAGCCTTTTCGGGCGTCTTGGGGGCCTCTTGGCGGTCAATGGGGGCTCTTGGGCGTCTTGGGTGCTTCGGGGGGGCCTCTTGAGGCCGCTTGGGATCCTCTCGGGGGGCTCTTGGGGGCATGTTGGAGGCCTCTTGGGCCCTCTTGTGGGCCTCTTGGAGGCCTCTTGGGGCCATTTTGGCGCCTTTGGGGGCCTCCTGGGCGCCCTTTGGGGCCATCTTGGAAGCGATCGATCCAAGAAGGGGGGTTCCCTAATTAACCCTGCCCCTCGGGAGCTCCCACAATTGCCGCCTGGACCCCTCTTGGGGCGCTCTTGGGCGCTCTTGGGGCCGTCTTGGGACCCTCTTGGGCCCCTCTTGGGGCCTCCTTGGCCCCTCTTGGAGCCATGCTGAGGCCTCATATGGCCATCGGAAGCGAAAAGGCGAGAAGCCGAACATCATTGGTTTTCCGTGGGTGTTTGAAGGATTTTGGCTTTTTGGGGGGCCTCCTTGGGGAGATAATTGGCCTCTTGGAGCTGTCTTGGAGCGTTCTGAAAGCGTCTTGGAGCATTTTCGGAGCTGAGCCATCTTGGAAGTCATCTTGGATTATCCGAGGCGCTCATGGAGCCATCTCGGGCCATCTTGGACACTCTGACCGCTCGCGACCGGGCCCGTCCAGGTCCAGGGGAAGGGGGCTAGGGGGAGGGGTAAACCCCTCCCCGAAGGGGAAGAAGGGAAGATGGAAGAGGAAACTCCCTAAACCACCTACGCCCAGAGGGTTGGTGGGATTTTTGCAAGAGCTTCATTGGCGCCCATGATCAACGTGCCAGAAACGGTGTAGGGTGCACACGTTATGTTGATTCGCGGCGTTCGATTCCCAGGAATGGCGTTCTGGCACGATTCAGGATCGCCAAGACGCAACCGTCAGGTTGACCCGTGGCGTTGGAATCCCGAGAATACTGTTTTGGCATGCGTCTGGGTCTTCAAACAGTTGTCTTCCATCGAGGCAGTTCCCTCGGTAAACATAAGCCGTTGTAGGGGCCACTGATGAGGAAGCTCGGAGGGATGCCTCTTGGCTTTACACTGGTCCCCCCCCCTCCCCTTCCTCCTCCTCTCCTCCTCCTCTCCTCCTCTCCTCCTCCTCCCCCTCCCCCTCCTCCTCTCCTCCCTCTCCTTCCTCCTCCTCCCCTCCTCCTCCTCCTCCTCCCTCCTCTCCTCCCTCCTCCTCTCCTCTCCTCCTCCTCCTCTCCTCCTCCTCCTCTCCTCCTCTCCTCCTCTTCTCCTCCCTCCTCCTCCTCCTCTCTCCTCCTCCTCTCGCGAGCAACTTGCGCCACAGGTCACCACCACCAAACACCACCCCAACCCAGCCCGAGGGCTTTCAATGTGCCCTCCATTTCCCCCACCAAACCACCCCAACGTCACCAACCCCAACCACCCCAACCAACCACCCCAAACCACCCCCACCACCAGACCACCCCAACCCAACCACCCACCAAACCACCCCAACCCACCCACCAAACCACCCCAGGCCACCACCCACCAAACCACCCCAACCCAACCCGAAGGCCCCGATGTGCCCTCCATTTCCAGAGGTGGGGGGGTCGGGGAACATTCTGGGAAACTATACATCTGGAACCCGTACCCCCCCCCAAACCCGAAATTCGGGTCTTCGGGTTGGGCTGGCGTGGTCTGGTAGGCAGTCACCACTTGATTGTTATGTTCTGGGAGGGGGGTGGTAATGGGCGGGGTCTCTAAGTCGCTCGACCTGGCTAGCTGGACACGCATACACACACTCATGTTCGGCCTCACTCGCATTCAGACTCACTCACTCTCAGGCTCGCTCATACCCAGACTCGCTCACTCCCACACATGGATGCAATCGCATTCAGACTCGCTCACACTCAGACTCGAGTCACATGTCGTCGCTCAGACTCGAAGCACGCATCTCAAGACCTAGTCATACTCAGAGGTCCCATGACCACGGGCATGCAAGCAAACACGGCACCTGCGCACCCCCAGTAGAAGCCGCCGATAGGGCAGGGCGCGCTCCCGTTCGCGGCCGGGAGTGTGAGGACGCCTCGAGCCAGGGGCTCGTCTGGAGCCCCCGACTTTGCCTCGAGAGCCCCGTGACCACCGCGATGCAGCAGGCGCGGCACCGGTGCATCCCTAGGGGAGTGGCGCCGGGGAGGGGGGCACGTTCCCATTCGTGGCCGGGCTGCGGGGAAGTCTCGCGCCAGGCGCCCGTCCGGAGTCCCTGGCTCTTGCCTGGAGAGTCCCGTGACCACGGCGATGTAGTACCTGGCATCGCTCGGACGTGTGCATTTTTTTCTCGGCGAGAACCATCGAGGAGCATCCTTGATCATTTGGCGAAAAAACCACGCACGAAACCGAACAAAACACAGGGAATGGACGTCCGAGCGATGGCGAGAGTATGACTGGCCTCCAGGGCGAGAGAGAGAGCGAGTTCGCCTTTGCCTGTTGGAGGGACCCTGGTCCCCAGACGCTGAGCGCACGGCCCAAGGTGTTCGGTTCGGGCCGGGGGGGGGCGCGCTTTCAGCAGCAGGTGTAACTCGGAGGCTCCCAAACGGGGTGGTGACCACACCGTGTGGTGAGTCGGTGGGGATTCGGGGTCACCGCACGGTTTTGGGACTTGGGTCGTTCTCCGAGGATGTCTCGGGCGACTGGAGCCTCCAGGGTCCCAAAACCGTGTGGTGACGGACCGTGCGGTGAGGTCTTTGTGGATTTCGAGGTCACCGCCGGGTCTATCACCACACGGTTTTTTGGACACCCAAGTAGCATCACGTCTTAGACTTGCTTGCGTCATGCCTCCATTGGTGATGGAGCCCGCGCGCCATAGACCTCCGTGTGGACCAACTTGCAGAAAAGGTGCTTGTGTCTGTCCGTGGGTGCCCTCATGCCCGATGTTCTGTTCCGCATAGCCGCTTGGACTGAAGCGATGGCCCAGGAAAGGAGAGGTCGTATGGCTCCTCCTCGTCGGTCTCGTAGGTTGAGCCCTCTCTCGGTTCAACCTCGGGCGGAGCTTTACGTTGTCGCAGTGCCTCAGTTTCGAACAGTTGCGCTCAGCGCTTCGCTTGAATCTGGACCCCTTGAGCAGGAAACGAAAAAGGCCCCTGGATGGCCTCCAGATGACTGCCGGAGGCCTCCGCGGAAGGCGGCCCAAGGACGACCTCCAGGGGAGCTCTGGAGGTCCTCGGGGCGGCACGAACGGCGGTTCAGGAAGGCCAGGCCTTGCAGGGATCGAGAGGTTGACATCGCTTCCCCAGCGGAAGGCAGAAGGCCAGCGGAGGGCGGCGGAGAAGAACGAGGGGCGAGGGCGATGCTTCGGGCGGAAGCCGCCAGAAGCCAGCGGAGGCTAAAATCTGCCGTCCAAGAGAGGCATTTGCTTCCCCCGAGCAGTGCTGGCTCCAGGAGTTCGAGGGCGCCTCGTGGGTGCCAGGAGAGGGCGAGGAGGAGGGAGGAGGAGGAGGAGGAGGAGGAGGAGGAGGGAGGAGGAGGCGGAGGAGGAGGAGGACGGAGGAGGAGGAGGAGGAGGAGGAGGAGGAGGAGGAGGAGGAGGAGGAGGAGGAGGAGGAGGAGGAGGAGGAGAGAGGAGGAAGGAGGAGGAGGAGGAGGAGGAGGAGGGGAGGAGGAGGTAGGAGGAGGAGAGGGAGGGAAGGGCGGGAGGGAGGGAGGATGGGAGGGAAGGGATGGGAGGGATGGGAGGGAGGGAGGAGAGGGAGGGAGGGAGGGAGGGAGGGAGGTGAGGGAGGGGAGGGAGGGAGGGAGGCGAGGGTTAGGGAGGGAGGGAGGGAGGGGAGGGAGGGGAGGGGGGAGGAGGGAGGGAGGGAGGGAGGAGCGCGAGGGGAGGGAGGGAGGGAGGGAGGGAGGAGGAGGCGGAGGTACGTGGTGGGAGGAGGAGGGAGGAGGGAGGAGGGAGGACGGGAGGGAGGGAGGAGGGAGGAGGAGGGGAGGGAGGGAGGAGGAGGGAGGGAAGGAGGGAGGAGGAGTTAGCGGGAGGAGGAGGTGGGAGGAGGGAGGAGGGAGGGGAGGTGGGTAGGAGGAGGAGGATGGAGGAGGAGGAGGAAGAGGGAGAGGGCTTGGAGAAGGAGGAGGACGAGAGAAGGACCCACCGCCACGCGCCGCCCCGAGGGCCCCATGGCGCGTCGCCGCGCGGGCCCCGTCGACCGCCCGGGGAGGCAGCCGCGGAGGCGCCGCCGACGAAGCAGAGCAAGGCCGTCCTGGTCGTCTCCGTCGCGGTCGCCGCCGTTGCCGCCGACCTCCCGGCGCTGCAATTGTTCCACCACGGGCGTTTTCGCCGGGCTTCGGGGCCCGGGGCCCCCACAGGTCCATCCGGCTCCCAAGACGGCGCAGAAAGACGGGGCCCAGGGCTCCGGTCGCGATGTTTGGCGAGGTGTCGGTGCTTCTGCAGCGTGGGATCTCAGGGTCGGCGCCGTCGATCGCAGCGGGGGGCCGTTCGAGACGCTGGCAGGTGGCCCCCTCGTCGCCACGTCCAGGAGAGGGCTTGTGGGAGACGCCTGCGATCGGCCGTCGAGGGGCCGCCTCGTCGCCACGGTTGGGCGTGGCGCGGGAAACTGGTGCGTCAGGACTCTGGTCTGGGGCCTTATGATGTTCCAACCTGATTACTTTAGAGCCTCGATAACCAGACAAACATTCGGGCGCCAAAAGAAAGTACTGACGCTCGAGGGTTTTCAGGTGTCGGGCCCCGGGAGGCACTGTTTCGACACTGTTTCGACACTCTTTCGACATTTTTTTTCGGGTGCTCGAGATTATTTCTGGGATGTGGTCCTCAAGTACGATGGGAGCAACGTAACTCAGGGAGGGGTGCATGGACCGATTCTGAGCCGATCTGGCGCTCCCAGTGTCTCAAGTCGCCGTTCTTCGAGCCGTAGTCCTCCCGTCCTGATCATGCGGCGTTCTGGCGTTGGCCATGCTTTAAGACTGCGCCTGCTGCGTTCTCCGTAAGCGAGAGGAGAGGCGCCGACGTGCGCAGGGCAGCGAGCACATTATGCCGCGGACGGGGCCAGCGAAGGTCAGGCACGGAGAGAAGCAAAGAATTCGTGGCCCGGCAGCGCGAGCGCAACCCAGCCCGCGGCAGTACCAAGTGGGGGGGGGGGAGAATACCAGACCGATGCGAACGCCAACAGGCTGATCATCCGGCGCCTCCTCCCCCCTCTTCCGTCCCTCTCCTGCCACTCCCGCGCTGTGCGGCCCGACGCAACATGGACTAGGGACGAGGAGGTGCTGCTCGTCGTGGGAGTCCGCTGCGGGGGAACAAAAACATCTTCTCACCCTCCTCCCTCCTGCGCTCGCAGGCGATCTTTCTCCCCCAACCCCCCCGACTTGTCGATGACAAATGAAGCCTCTCAGAAAAGGAGGGAACCCTTGGGTTCCATGCCAAGGAGGCTATTCGGACTCACTACATATCGAGGATGGAGGCCCCTCCATGGTATATCCCAGGGTTGGGCACCAATTGTCTGGTCTATTCGAACACCCCACGAAGCTTGGGATAGGTGTCGACAGATCCCATGTTATCCGTTTGTTCCCTGCCCATCCGCCCCCCTCCCCCACGCGCGCGCGCGGCGCTGTCCCCTCGTCGCCGTCGCCGTCGCTGCCGCCAACCTCATCCTCCTGCTGGTGCTGCTGGTCCTCTCCGTCCTTCTTATTCATCGTCGTCGGTGTGCGTATCGAGGAGCTCCAGACCTGCTTAGCGGCACGGGAGCATCACCATACTCATCATCAGCATCATCATGCGAAACGTCAGCATCACCAGCATCACCATCATCACTACTCAAGAGGCTAGCGCCATTCCGCCGACCCCCCGAATAAATGAGGCCCTGTGGGCATCTTGGTGGGCGTCTTGAAGCCTCGTCAGAGTTTCCCGGGCGCTTGCTTGCAGTTTTGGAGGCGCCGTCGCGCGCACGGGATGCCTTTGCGTGTCCAGGTGCGTGGGAAGAGTGGCCGCCGTGCGGTCGCTGCTCCGCGCGCGGGGCTCACGTATCTTGCGCTTCTCGGGAGGGGGCACTCGCATATGTTGCGCGTCGCGCATGAAACGATATGCTGTCGGAGTGATGTCGCGGATGGTCGATATAAGCTTCTCATCTTGGGATTCGGAGAGTGAGGGGGAAATGTGAAGACAGGATGACATACATAACGACGACGGTGAGAGGAGCGAGGAAAAGGAGGTGATGTCGAGGAAAGGAATGCGGGGCGGTTTGTAGTGCTGTCCGGGCTTTCTTTGAGGCCCCCCTCGTGCAGCTGAGGGGCGTTTTGGACACTTCCATTTGACATGTTTGAATCTTCCTGGGGCCTATGGGGCATCTTCGGGGCCTGGTTGCGGCCCAGGTGGCGGCCTCCTGGAGTTTCGTCGAGGTTCTCAGGGAGTTTTGGGGGGGGGCCCTTTGGGTTTTTTTTTGGGGGCGCCTCTTGCGGCCACTCGGGGGTCTTGGGGGCCATGTTCTTGGGGGGGGGTCTAGGGCCTCTGCGGGTTCCCCTTCTTGGGCCTCTCTCGGGGCCACATTCAGGTTTTTGTTTGTTTGTCGTCTTGGGGGCCTCTTGTGTCGTCTTGGGGCCCTCCTTGGCCGTCTCCGGGCCGTTTCGAGGGTCTTTGGGGTGGGCTTGGGTCAGTCTGGGGAGTCTTTCGGGCCGTCTTGAGCGCGCAGCAACGCGGCCAGCCACAGCATCAGCGCCAAGTGCACCGTCCGACGGCTCGTGGAAGGCAGTGGGCCGCAGCCATTGTTCGACCTGGGTAGAGACCTCATAATTTTCATCCTCTCCCATCCCGCACGAGGCCGAGCTGTGACGACTACGTCAAGAAACGGCTTGTCTCATGAGCCGCGTACAGCAAGGCTCTGCTCAACCTGCGGGTGCGGACAGTGTGGTGCCGGCCCGTACGACAGGAGAAGGGAACATAGCAACTGTCGCACTCACATCACCTACAGCTCCAGCAGCATCCGCAGCAGCACCACCACCACCGACATCACCACGATGTGCCGGAGTGGCCGGTGCCTTCCCACTGGGGCAAGATCGAGGCGCGACGGGGTGGGCGTTACCAACGGAGGAGTCACCACACCTACGGCCACACCTGCCAGCGTGCAGTTGCTGACCTAGGCTTGCACGCCATCAGTCTCAGCCCCCGGTATCAGCACGCCATATGGAAGAAGCTCCATGTGGCCATGATAGTCCGCACTGGCAGCAGTATCGCAGCTAGTGCCGGAGTCTACCAGTGGTTTGGCCCTTGTCAACCAGATCGCCCCATCGACGTTCGCCGGCCGCGACACCTGCATATCGAGCGGTGCTTGATCGACCATTCGCAACGACGACACTTCGCCCAGCTCCACAACGCACAGTTCACATGTGAGCTCCTGCGACAGCAGGACGAAGAGCAGGACGCCGGACCGCGCAGAGTTGGACAAAGCCCCCCGCAAATCCACCTCTTTGCCGGCCGCACCACCCGCTGCACCTACCTCCCCCAGTTGCTGCAATCGTCGGCGACGACACGAAATATTTCATCTGTCTCGAAGTATTCGCATATGACGAAAAGGGCGGTACGCTTACATTGTGGCCACATCTTGCACCAGGCATGCCGCTTGCAGCTGGTGCAGAACACGGACACCCACATGGTGCATTGCCCGGCGTGCCGCGGCCCAGCCGACGTCGTCGACGGTTTTTTTTGGTGCGGATCGTATTACACCGGGTCCCCTGACCAGCCCGTGCGGCAGACCTTGGGCCCACGGGCGCGGTACGTATGGTGCCAGCCCATTCGACGTAGACGACCACGTGCCGGCGGAGACTCCACTAGAACTAGACACCATACAGTCTACTCGGCCCGCACCAACATCCAGGACACCACGGCAGGACCTGATGCAGTCACCACGTAGCGTGTCCAGTAACACGTCCGCCGCCGATGTAGCGGTGCCCTGCAAAGCCCGCCCGGACCTGCACGCGCCGCCGTACCGACCCACGTTCCCGCGGTGGCCTACGTCGTCAGATATCAGATACAGGCGCGAGTTCACCAACCCACTCACCTTACTTTTCGGCGAGTACCGACCTCTTGGGCGGCTGGTGCGGCGCCATCGTCGACGCCAGCGCTTGGGCCAATTTCTGGGGACTTCGCTTTGCTATCGTTATTTGGCCGACCAGGCCCAGAAGGCGAACCTCGCGCCTACGGAGGAGAAGTCGTCGTCGCCGCTATGCGGCAGGAGTCGGAAACGGGCCCCAGGATGCGCACTGGGAGGAACGCTGCCCCATCACAGTCACCACCCGCGACGACGTGACCACGCAGCACGGCGTGCGCGATCCCGCTGTTGAGGGCGCAGGCTTCGACCTTCCTGCCGCTCTTGGTCTGCAATCCACGCAGTCCAACAACGGGCTGTGAAGACAGGCGCGGCCTACAAGCGCCAGCGTTCCCAGGACCTGGCGGCTGCGAGATCAACTGGAGCCCCAGCACCGTCCACTTCAACTCGGCGCCGAGCGGCCGTCGATGCATTATTCTGCATGACAACATCGTCCGGCTCCAGCCGCCATCCGGGGGAATACCGCCTCAGCAGCTCGCGCTACTTGCAGCGTGCAAGAACCGCCGGAACGAGCCCCAATGCACAAACACCCTCGCGGGGCGCCACTCAGGCAGCAGGCTACGACCTGCGCGCCAGCGCGGACGTCTCGCGACCTAAGGTCACGAACTACATGCGGGTAGCCCCGCGCTCGGGACTTGCCCTCGTGGGCATCGACGTCGTGGGCGGCGATGTGGGCCCCGACGATCGCGGCGAGACAAGGGTGGCCATGCGCAGCGCCGCGCCAGTCCGCGGACGTTCTTGGGCGAGCAAGGGCGCCAGATCGCCCAGCTCATCTTGGAACGCATCAGCGAGGTTTCGGAGCCTGGAGATCTCGTATCATGTCGTCTCTCTCGTGGATCAGGTGGCTTTGGGCGCGCTGGCATGACGCGCCTCAGCTGCGGCCCCGCCCCGACAGAAGTGGTCGCTGCAGCCTCGTCGGGGTCTCTCGGGAATTGCGTCACCGAAGACTACGGAGCAGCCCCGCGGGGCGCGGGTCAGCTCGCATGGCTGGCCCAGCCGACCTGCCCCGGCAAGGGCGGGCAGCGGGGCCAGGGCGCCCGCGCGGCGCGCGGCGCGAGCGCGACGGGATCACAGCTGGGGCGTCGCACGCGCCGCCAGCTTCGAAGGAGCTGCGACGGCGATGGCCGATGGCGCGTTCTCCAGCTCAAACCGCAGCATGCCATGGCTCGCGCGCGGCGTGGACGGGCGAAATCCACCTCGCGAATCGAGGCCCCTGGCGCCAGGGTCGCGATCTTCGGCCGCCGCGGCCAAAAATGGAAGCGAGCACCAGTGCGACATATCATCGACGCGCGCGCTCCGCCAGGCCCAGCATCGGGCCCGCCGCGAGCCCGCGGCCCCAGAGGCGAGACGCAGCGGCCCAGCATGCACGGTGATGACCGGAGCACCCATCTGCAACCAGCTGCGCAGATGCGACATCAAGCTCGAGAGTCACAAGGACGACTGGACGATCATCGACAGGAGGGCGCTCACGGCTTTGATGCGCCGCGAGGTCCTGCATCGGGCGCCACTGCGCAGATGCGCATCAACCAGCGCGGGCGCAACGCGGAAGGCGCGCCCTCAACGAGGCGCGACGGCAGCTTGCGCGCCGGACTCGACCGCATCTTATAATTCCATGGGCGCGCGCAGGCGCGCCGCCGAGCCGCGAGCCATGCCGCGCGACGCCTGAGCAGCACATTCAGGACCACAAGCGCGGACGACCACAGGAGGCGTCGGGCGACTGCGTTGTCGGCGCCTACCCCGCGGCAGAGAGCACGCGCAAGAAAGCGAAGATAGAGGTGGGTCGCGCCCCCGAAGCGCGCGGGCAGGTCGTTGTGGTGGACCGCTGCGACGACTGTGGCGCTGACCTCACGGCGCGGCCTCGCATCTTCATGGCCCCCCAGCCACTGGCGAGCCCGGTCACGCCGATGAGCGGGGCGTCGACGACGTCCGCGGCGACCTCGCCTCGCGTTTGCCAACTGGGTGGTTCCAGGGCTTGTCGGCCCCGGCATCAGATCGCTACCTGGCGAGTGCTCAGAATTCGCCTCGCACCACCTCCTCACCTACCTCGCCTCCATTGACAACGGGACCGACCGACATCATGGTGATATGCGGTGGGGAGGCGCCGATCAGCAGATATGCTGTCCGCCGCCGCCTCAGGGCGAGCGCCAATTTCGACCTCGTCGTGGGCTGCGATCTCAACGACGAGAGCCAGCAGAGAGCCGTGAAGCGATACATCCAACAGAACCGGCCCCCTGGTGGCCATTATGGCTTCCACCTGCTGGGCGTTCGGTTGTTGGGCGACGTTAAATTGCAGGCGCAACTGCAAAGCCTGGCTGCGCTCCTACGAGGACGCGGTCCCGCGCTGCCAGTTATGCGGCCACGTAGCTTTGCATCAGCTGCAGCTCGGCGGCTACGTCGCCAACGAGCAGTCCGACCCTTCGGAAGCGCCACGAGCCGCTCTGGCCAGAGGTGCTGGTACCACCGGGCGCGCACAAGGTCATCTTCGACCACCGCCAACTTGGGTTTCGAGATCGTCGCGGGGCCATTGAAAGACCGCCTGCCTGCTCTCCAACGACCCGGCAGATCCTCGAGCAGTTCGCGAACCTGAGGTGCGCCGACATGCACGCCCGCGCCCGCGTCGAAGGCAAAGACAGCATCGACGCCCAGGTCTGGCCATGGAAGATGACCGAGCGGCTCGCACAAGGCACAGTGGACCTGCGCCGCCGCCTGAGACGCTCGCATCTCGCAAACTACGCTCGCATCTCGCACCCAGCAGTGGCCCCTGGGGTCACAGAGGGCGAAATCTGGAGCACAGTGGCCGCCGAGAGCTGGCGCTACTCGCGCATGGCGCGCAGGCGCACCATTCGAGCGGATTCTCTTGTGCGCTCCGGAGATCCGGCCACATGCTGGCATCCTCGCAGCGCTCCACTACACAGAGAATTCTCCAGCTGCCGCGAAGAGAAGGATCGCGACTGCCCTGCGCGTGCTCCTGAGTTAAGCAATTGCAGGTTCGTGAGCCCCCGCGCAAGGCCGCGCCCGCGCGCCGGCTAACGCCCGCGAGCACCGGCACGACCTGCCCAAAGCATCCAAATCTCAATTTAAGCGATATCAATATCTCTGCGTGATATCAAGACCCATATTTTGATATCCCGCACTGCGCGGGCTGCAAAATGATAGCGGCCTATATTTTTGAGATCTCAAAAATGCCCTCCGCGCCCCGCGTACAAAACGATATCGGCCGCATGATATCAGCACGGGTATCAATACCCAGAGGTATGTAATATCAATATCATTGTTGATATCAACACCAATAACAATATCAACATCAGCAACAACATATCAATACCAATATCCATATCAGTATCAATATCAATACCAATATCAATACCGGTATCGATATCAATATCAATACCAATATCAATGGAGAAGGCGGCGGATGGGCGGAGGGCGGGGGGAGAGGCGGTAGGGAGGGAAGGGAGAAGGGGAGGGAAGGAGGGAGGGAGGGAGGGAGTGAAGGGAGTGAGGGAGTGAAGGGAGGGAAGGGATAGGGGGGAAAGGATGGGGGAGGGCGGGGGGGGTGGAAAAGGGGCGCGCGCGCGCGCTCGTGCGCGTGGAGCGGGAAGGAGATGACGCGCGGGTTCGTGTACGCGTATATGCTCGCCAGCATGGAGCCGCCCTAGTGGCGGCGAGAGGGAGGGTGATGGGGGAGGGCAAAGCGCCCTCCCCCTCGATCGGCATTGTCTCTCTGGCATAAACCACCCCGAGGCGCCTCCACCGCAGCGCGTGACAGCGGCGGGCCGCGCGCGCGCCCGCCGATTGGCGGGACGCGCGCGCGGCCGCAAAAAAAAAAGCATCTACAACAATCCCCTAAATCTAAAGGGTCGGCGGAACGGCGTCAGCCTCGGAAAATGCGCGCCGCGCTCGGGGGAGGGGGAGAGGTCGGCGGGGGCTCGGGCGGGAGGAGCGCGAAAGGCGGGGTTGGGGAAGGGGGCGGGAGGAGCGATGATGGGGGGGGAGATGATGATGAGGGGAGGGAATCGGGAGGGGGGGGGGTAGGATAGGGGGAGGGGGAGGAGGAGGAGGAGGAGGAGGAGGAGGAGGAGGCGGAGCGAAATGGGGGATGAGGACCCGCAGTGATTACGACATCCATAATTTAATCACCGCGGCGTTTAACTACGAATGTGTCTCTCTCCTTGCCTGCCCACGTAGCTATCGTCGCAATCGTTTCTGGATTGGCTGATGGGGTTACGCGAAGCGTTAGGAATATCGGCGTCCTCCTCCTCGTTTTTCTTCCCCTCTGCCGCCCCCTCTTCCCCCTTGACTTTCTCTTCATCGTCCTCCTCCGTCCTCTCCCCAGTCCGCCCCCTCCTCCCGCTCGAGCCCCATCCCATCCCCCCCCTGGATCCCCGCCCCGTTCCCAGAGCAGTCGGAGCCGCAGACGGGGGGGTCGACGACGACGGACGACGCCGACGACCACGGCGGCAGCCAATTCGGGCGTCCGTGGCCCCTCGCGGGGCCCAAGTGCCAGAGTACTCCGAGGCCCGTTCAGCCGCGGCGACGAGGATGCAACCCTTGGCTTCGAAATAAAAAACTATGAGGACGATGACGCAGAGTACGAGTAACCGTTCTTTCAGGACGAGGGCGCAGCGGACCGAGTTACCGATCCCCAGTCGAGCTGGAGAGCAGCGAGCAGTGGTCCAGCTAGAGAGCAAGCGAAAAACTGGCCCAGCAAGATCGCACTGAAAACAAGTTACCAGCTCGAGGGCAGGCGAACCTCGTAAAATTTCACTGGCATGCAAGTCGGGCGGCAGTGAGATGGGCCCAGGGGGAGGCGCAGTTATTCGAGCTGCGCCCAGACGTGGCGACGAGGGGGCTGCCGACGGAGAGGGTCGACGACGACGACGACGACGACGACGACGACGACGACGACGACGCGACGACGACGGCGGCGACGACGTCGACGACGACGACGGCGGCGGCGACGACGACGACGGCGGCGGCGGCGGCCATTTCGGGAATCCGAATGGCATTCCGACACGTATGGTGCGGGCCCGTCCCCCGCCGCCCGCGTTGGACTTGGACACCGAGCTCGGCGACGAGATATCTGCGCAGGCCGCCGCCCGCCCTGCCCGCGCCGACGGCCAGCCTTCTTGTCGCCATGCCGACTCCATATATCCATCCTCGCCCCCTCCCTAATGCTAATCCTCGCCCCCTCCTCCCCATCCGCTATATCACTATATCATTATACCAGTATGCCGTCACCGCAGATCTATGGCGAGCCCCTAAGCACGCCTGGAAGCCCTGGTCACAGACAAGCGCGCGACGAGCAACAGCTTTGCCATCACTTTTTGGGCAACCCTATCTGGAGGGAGCGACACTGTGCACGTGCTGGAGGTGCGCGCAACTTTGCCTGCCATGTCCTCGAATTCGTACTCAGTGCTAAACGTTGGAACCTCCCACTTGGCATTGTCGCCAATGTGGGACGAGAAATGAAACTTCATCGTTAGATTGAAGCCAGCTAGACTGCTCTTGGCCTGCCTCTGGGCGGCGCACGTGTACGAAGCCAGAAATTGCTCCATCGTTTTCTGGAGGAGGTCGGCCCTCTTCTGAGTGGGGACCAGATCAGATTTCTGGCAAAGGCTTAAAAAATCCCGCATGAGCCTGTAAGCATTCGTGACGTGCGAACCTACCGCGAGCACCTTCTCACACACAGCCGTCATCGGCCCAACGAGGGCGCGCGATACTGCTGCCTTCGCCTTGAGGCAAGGGTAGTCTACAGTCGATGGCGGCTTAAACATAGACAGCTTGAGCTGGGGCAGCTTACGGTCGATCTGTTGGTCCTGGGGACACGGCGAACACAGCTTGACCAGTTATATTATATAGTGTGCTACTGCGTTGTGATGCGATGTGCATTGCAAGGTAATGCAGCTATCATGAATACTCACCATGTATTGCGTGTGCTCTAGGGTTCGGGTGTGCAAACGGTCCTTGTACTCTTTCTGAATCATGCGCCACAGCGTCTTGCAACGCAATTCCTGAGTGCGTTGATTGATATATTCGTTGTTCCTGCACATCAGCCACATGGCTCCGCCGTGCAGGTACAACAACACGCCGAGGTCGATTGTGTGCATGAATCCTACATCGACCATCTGGGAGATTGCGCTTGTTTAGGAGGCACCTCCCCAGATCCACACCACATCAAGATCTATAACACAAATATACAACCCTCAATCCTCATCTTCTTAGTCACCGCCCTCTGTAATATGAATTATCATATCCCGTGCGTTCATGTGCTGATGACATGCGCAAACACGCACGCACACACACGCACACACAAAAAAAACAAAAAAAACGCGGTCCTTGTCAGACACGCCTTGCTCGCGAAGCACCTTGAAAACTGGATGGGAGCGATCCAGCGCGAACGCTTCCTCTGGGGAGACGAGGGTGCTCTTCCAGGCTGCATGCGGGCGAAAGTCCATGCACTGCGCCTGGGTCCCGTGGCAGAGCCAACACGGCTGGGGGTTCTTCCAGTGCGGGAGCCCGAGGACGTTTGCGTGATGGTCTAAATCGCCAAGAATGTCCCAAACAACCCCGAACGAGTCATGAGGCAACACGGGTGCTCCTTTTAATTTGTCGCCGAACGAATCCTTGGGCCACGGACGGAGGGCAGTGTCGAGCATGGGGTGGATATTGTAGAATAGTGCGTTCATGGAGGAAGCGAAGTGGTGCCACAATTCGCCGATCGTGTCACAATCTGCAGTCTTGACACAGGCTGACTTCGGGATCACCGTGAACACTGGCGTCTGCAAAAATCTTGACGGCGTCTTGCTGCCTGGACATCGCCATTGTCATCGTGATCATCATTGTTATTATCAACAACATATATCCCTGAGTCATTATCATTACCCAACCCCATCAGGAAACCTATCCTCCTGCCCCATCCCCTACCATGGCACTGCCGCGCCCGCTTTCACGCAATGCCTATCTTGTGGCCCCAACAGATCACGTACATGCTAGACATCTTGGTGTGCTTGGCAGCGGCATCGCCCCACATCATGAGCGGGATTGCCCTAGATTTCCGCTAGCGGGCCACCCCCGCCGACAAGTTGGAGGATCACGATCCCTCTCAGTCAACAGAGGCCGAGGCGCCCCCGCCCAACCATCCCAGTTGATTATCCTTCTTACCTTCATCGTTCTGCTGTCTCCTCCTCCTCCTCCTCCTCATGATCCTCATCGCCCTTCTCCTCATGTTCCTCCTCCTCATCCTTATTCCCTTTGTCTTCCCCTCTTACCGATTAGTATCACTCACGCCATTTTTATTCTCTCCCGTTCTCTCCCCCACCCCTCCTCCCGCTCGCCCCTTCGCCCGCGCGCCAAGCGCGGACGTCCGGAACAACGAGAGGACCAAGCCGCGGCCGAGGAGCGGGCCATCTTGGGTTCGGGCGGAGGGAAGCGTCAGCTATGCCTTATGTAATCGTTGATGTCGAGCATCGGGTGGCCGACGAACTTCGGGTTGTCCATCCGCTGCACGCTCCAGAACTCCTGGAGAGGTTGCCACACATATTAGGTTTCGCGTTGGGGCACGGTGGCATAACACACGGCCTGGCGTTAATCCATGCGTTAGGCCAGCGTGCCCAGCGTGCCCTAACATTTGGCCTAACGTTAGGTCAAATGTTAGGCCAGTGTACCCTAACAGTTGGCCTAACGTTAGGTCAACGGTTAAGCCAAAATTCCCTAACAGGTGGCCTAACGTTAGGTCAACTGTTAAGCCAAAATGCCCTAACAGTTGGCCTAACGTTAGGTCAACTGTTATGCCAGCATGCCCTAATATCTGGACTAACGTTAGGTCAAGTGTTAGGCCACGCTGCCCTAACAATTGGACTAACGTCAGGTCGCGCGCTAGGTCATCGCGCCCCCAAAACCTGCCTAACGTTGGGCAAGGGGACGTCGCAGTTAACATAACTACATTAAGCTTGAATCCACCAAGACTCCTCAATTCTATCATAACCAACCACGCTCTCGTAGATGTCGGGGCAATGCTGGCTCAGCGCGGACAACATCTGGTGCGGATACACGACGGGGTGCATCACCTGCGTGACCGTATCATCCTTCATGACGTGAACCTGGCTGGCCGCACGTGTTCTACACCCCTCTCCCCCACTACTGCCACTCCGAGCGTCTCCGAGCTACGGTTCAGAGCCACCGCCACGAGCGCTCGTCTCGGGATTTGCTCACTCGGCAACCCATGCGTACACTCGCACTTCCATGATTCGCACGGGCATGGCTGGGGCGTTTCGGCCATCTGGGAATGTGCTTGTTTCATCAATATATATATATATATATATATATATACAGCACACGTGCGCGAGGGCGTGAGTATTTATACACATGCAGGGGGGAACGCCTGGAGCCTTGACATAGTGTGGCGATGGCACGGCGTCACCGAGAATGCTCTTGATGCCACGCGTGAGGTCCCTCCAGCAATTGCCAGGGTAGAGGCCGTCGTTGCCGCAGCGAGATGCTGTTATCACCTCTTTCAGATCCAAGCCGTCCGCGACAGCGGCCTTCGCGATTCGCACGACGGCGGGGGAACTCATGAAACCTAAGCCCAGCTCCTCTAGCAGCACGTCCATGAGCTTGGACGGGCGATCACGCTCGGGGCTCGCGACTCTCTCATGGATCCCTACGCGGCGGCGACGCCTTGGAGAGCGAGAACGGCCGTCCCGACGGGTCATATGTGGATGGCAAGCCTCAATCTCATTCAAGAACGGGCCTGACCCGAGAGGCTGCAAGGGCCCCTGCGACAAGTAACTGGAAGACAACAGGAGGAGGCAAGGGTTGAAGAGGCAAGAGGAGGCCTGTGCTGGAGTGGAGCGGAGGAGTCAAGAGTGGAGGAGGCAGGAGCGGAGGAGGCCAGAGTGACGAGCAAAGATGGAGAGGGCAAGAGGAGGTCTGAGGAGATGAAGCAAGAGGGGAGGCAGCGGATGGAGACGAGGGAAGGGAGATATACCCTGAACGCATGCACGGTTGCATTGGCGGGGCGACGGCGTGCCACTGGAAGCGAGAGACTGACGAAGGGGGCCCGTGACGAGAATCGAAGCACACGCACACATTCTAGTCGACGCACTGGCGATCTAGAAGGCATCACACATCGTCGCTGCGAGACTTCATGAGACTAGTCTCATGAATGGTGTACGACCAGCGATTCGCGTCGTCATCATCGCCCACGTTGCAGTACTCGTCGTATTCTTCGTCGTCGTAACCGTCGTCAGTCAGCATCTCCATCGCTACGTTCGAGGACCCGTCGTTCCAATCGTCGTCGTTATCATCACTGTCAGGATGCACTATGTCGGCCACCGTCTCGACGTCTGCCGAATGTAGCCACCAGGGATAATGATAGTTGTCATGTGTACAGCTGCATTGTTTCGATGTGCGCACCATGACTGGCATGATGGGTGTGCCCCCCGTCGGCGGTACTAGCGCTGCCGCCTTGTCGCGACAGCCTTGGTTGAAGGCCTGAGACGATTAAATGCCTACGCTCAGAAACGATGGGGTGCGACGTCGGTACCATCATTGTCGTCATGCCATATCTGTCGGCGCCATGATATGTTTAGTATGCACACCAGGTTGCGGAGGACGCATTTCGACGATGTACCATAGTTGCCCACCGATTCTCTCCCCGCGTCGCTTACTGTCACCCCGAAAGATTGCGCCTTGGCGCGGAGCGCGCTCTGACCAGGATTTCCGATGTGGATCTGGCATTGGCAACGAGTCAGCCACATCAACAGGCCGAACGGAACATACAACAATGCCCAGAGCCATCGACGTGGAGTGGAGCGAGAACGACCGCCCTCATTCCAGTGCCCCAAGGGCCTCAGATCAGCATGCGCTCGCACGGCAGGGATGGGGTTAGGCAGAAGGGCATTGGCAGCTGAGACGAGTGGAAGAGAGAGGGCACAGAGCAGGGAGCGATGGCAAGCGCGCTCAGCCGAAGCCTACTTGGCCGCGGCAGACTTGCAGACGCCGAGCAACTTCGGGGTGTCCTTCAGCTGGCTCTCGGCGGCCGCGATCGATTTTGAGAGCTCCTTGCGGTCCTCCCCCACGGCTGCCTTCTGGAGGGCCTTGAGGGTCTTGTTCAGGTCGGTGCGCTGGCCAGTCGCCTGGTCCTGCGGGCGAGGCATCGGGGGGCACCATGCCGACATCATCACCTCACCCCAGAAAAGTTTGCACGGGCCAGCCGAGGGGGGCAAGCTATGATCCAGAGTAAGACCCCGCGTCATGGTAAGATTAAGAGGGGGCCCGCCGAAGGGTACGAAGAGCGGATGCGATCCTCGGTTTCTTTGGGGCCTCTTGGGGACCAACAGCAATCCCAGGTTTCGTTGGGAGCTTCCTGGGGAAACAAAAACATATTGGGAGCCAAAACGTTAAGGGCGGGCATCATGGAAGCATCTTGGGGGTGAAACGGTCTAGGGGGTGCATGTCACGCAGTCTTCTTCCGCCATTCTCATCGTCATTCTCATTTGCTCATCCTCCCTCATTACCCCGCCCCCATCTCAAGAACCATAATCAATCATCACCACTCCGTCGTTTCAAGAAAAAAGATTCGACCCTAGTCCTTGACGGTGCGACCGAGCTTGGTCGAGGGGATCTTGCCGCCCTTCACGTACCTGTCGAGCTCCGTGATGGCCTGGGAGACCTTGCCCGTGAGCTTCGCGGCGGTGCCCTGCATGCTCTTCAGGTTGTCCTTTTTCGGCTCTGGATCAGATCTGACATCATCATCGTCGTCTTCATCATCTTCTTGCTGATCATCCTCCTCCGATTCGCCGTCCCCCTCGTTCGGCTCCTCCTCGGGATCCTCATCGTCGTCGTCCGGCAAGTGGTCGTCTGGAGGGTCCAGGTCGGGGTTGTGTGCCGCTGGCTTCTTCGCAGCTGACATCAAGCTTTCGAAAGCCTGGTCCCTCTGGTCGTCGGGCATGTCCAGGGGCAACGCCGTGGCCAACCGCATCTTCTTGCGGTCGAGAGCCGCCCCCTCTTTGCTGTCCTGGAATTCAAACGCCCGCTTCCTCTTGATGTCCTGGATCTGACTGTACGACATCTTCATATACATGTGATCGTTGGCAACGTGAGGGTGGGCAACTTTTTTGTATTTCCCCTTTGCGACTTCTTTATCAATGAAAATCTGCGTAGCCTTCTTGGTCGGGTTCAGGCCGAGCTGCTGGCAGAGCTCCCCGTACTCCAGCATGTGCTGCCCCTTGCGGAGGGTGTCCTCCTGGCAGATCGTCTGGGTCTCCTTCAGAACCGCGTCGGTGAAGCCCTTGTTGCGCACCCACGAGAACAGCGTCTTCTTCTTGGCATCGTCCCTGCTCTTGCCCTGGAGCTTCTCGATCGCCTGCCACGCCGTGTCGAACTCGGGCTTCGCGTGGAGCTGCCTCGCATTCTTGAACCTGTTCCAGAGGGCAACCATCTGCTTGCGATCATCGGTGACGACCTTGTAGCCGATTAGCTTGTGCCTGTAGAGCTCCATCTTCTCGTCCAAGCTCAGCAAGTGGAAGGTTGGGGGGCTGATGTGCTTATTGCAGACTTCCTTTGCCTTCTCCAACGTCCAGTTCAAGAATCCTGTACCCGCCGACGCCCCGAGGGCGCCTTTGCCAGCAGCGGCAGGCTTGGCCTTGACTTTCTTGGCGAACTTCATCTGCTTGACCTTTCCTGCCGCCTTGGCCTTTGCCTTGCCGTTCGGCTTGCCCTTGGGGGGCATGCTCGCGTCGGTGTCGGGAAGAGGCGCGCTGTCGTGGAGCGCGGGCTCACCGCCCGCTAGGATTGACGCGCTGGTCGCTCGATGCAATCTTGAGCCAGAATGCGACAAAGACGGAACCACAATCACCGAGTGAATAGACGCAGCGTGCTTCTCGTATCTTTGCCCCCCCTCGGGCTACCTAGAGCGCATATCGTCGCGCCTCTCGAGGAGAACCAGACTGCGGCAGCCTAGACCTCAAGTCTTCGGGCCCCAGAATGTGTGATGCGCGGTTATTTTCGCGCGACCATCGCCCCCCCCCCGTGATCAGCAGTAGCTGGCCCATGCGTGGGATAGGCGATTGTACAGGCTCTATCACAGCTAAACATGTTACTGCGAGGCTGTAGCCGAGCTCTCATCATCATCTCTTTCATCATCATATCGCCCCACCCCGCGCCTGGCCCATCCCTCACCCCGTCCACCCTTATATCCTTGTAATGCCTCTCATACCAGCAGTCTCGTATCGCGTCAGTGTCCATGTCCTATCATGTGAGCCCAAATCCACGCGCCCACTCCGCGCAGGAGACTCCCGCCGACAACTCCGTCGACGGTCAGACACGGCGCTCCCGAGCACACGCAGCGGCGGCAGCGAGCGAGGGGAGAGCGATGCTGGGAAAAACACAACGGGCGTGGTGGACACATGTTAATGCATATGTTAATGCATATGTTAATGCATGTGTTAATGCAAATGTTACCAATGTATCGCACGTTTGCGTTAACAATCATGGTTGGTGCATTAACACGTGACCTAACGTTAATGCAAGTGTTAGGGCAAATGGCTTAACATGTGGCCTAACGTTAATGCAAGTGTTATGGCAAATGGCTTAACACGTGACCTAACGTTAATGCACGTGTTAGGGCAAATTGCACACATGGCCTAACGTGACCGCAAGTGTCATGGCACATGGCGTCGCACGTGACCTAACGTTAGTGTAACAAGCATGGGTGGCTTAGCAGACGTGTACTCGTAAACAAGGATCCACGCGTGCAAGCACTGTCTGGAGAACATTCATGCTAACCCATGCGCGTCAGCGCGGACCCCCAAACACCGCGCATATAATCACATCAGATCACGCTGGCATGCACACGTCACGCATCAAGCGTCGGTCCAGCCCGTGCGTTCTCAGCGCACAAATTGCCACCTGACTGAACTGCTCATCGTCGTTGCTCCGCCGCCGCTCACCCCGCGCGTGGCGGTCCCAGGTTGCTGCGACTATCCGAGCAACACCCAGACAGAAGAAGTTGCGCACCAGATCCCTCCCCCTTCATTCCTCCTCCAGTCCTCCTTTCTTCCACCTCCCGTCCTTCCCCTTCCTCCTCCCTTCCTCCTCCCTTCCTCGTCCCTTCCTCCTCCCTTCTCGGCGGATATCCCCAGGGGCGGCCTGTGGACCCCCTGGGGGGGCCATTCGGTGTGGACAAACACACAAAAATATCGACCAACCACGATGTGGGTTTGGTCGTTATTACAGTGTCAATGTCTATTATTTATATTATTTCTATTATGTATTTCTGTGGTGTGTCATGATATATGTTGTATTTTTCAGACCCACAGATGTTCCGTAAAACCTGGATTCTAAAAAAAGTACAGTTTGTGCGTTCAGGTAGCCTAATGCAACCCTAGCAGACGGCTTCGGTAGTGGTTTGGTTCTGTCATTCGCTTCGCGGTCGGTCCTGTCCTATCCTATCCTACTCCTTCCTCATCCGTATTCCTCCTCCCTTCCTCCTCCCGTCCTCCTCCCTTAATCCTCCCTCCCTTCCTCCTCCCTTCCTCCTCCCTTTCTCCTCCCTTCCTCCTCCGTGCGCGCCCAGGCTAGAGGGCTCTATGGGGGTCCAGAATATTTGCGCCGATACCGCCTCCCCATACCTCACCCATGTTCCCATCCGCTCTCATTGGTGTTGGAGGGATATGAGGATTGGGCGCGGCAGCGGCACATATATTCTGAACCCCCATGTAGACCGACCACTCAGAACTCCCAAAACCATGCGGCGCCGAACGGGGTCGGGCCACACGGCTCAGCCCTGGCCCTCTTCGGGCGCACCTTGCGCTCTGGAGAGGCCGCCTCAGCCGCGGCCGCGGGGGGCTCGGCCTCGCCCGCGGGGAGCTCGGCCGCGGACGCGGCAGCGGGGGCCGCAGGAGCCTTCTCGCCCGTGAGCACGGGCGGGCCCTTGGCCCTGTAGCGGCGCTTGCCCGACGTGGGCGTGGCCTCGCGGGGCGCGGGGAGGATGGGGGCGTGGGAGGGCGAGATTGGGAGATGGCAAGAAAAGGTGAGGGCGGGGCTGGGAAGGCGAGATTGGGAGGACGAGATTGGGAGAGAGCGAATCTGGGAGAGGGTGGGACTTGGAGAGAGCCAGAGGGACGCCGATGGTCTCCGAGCAACGGAGGCCCCCAACATCTCAACAATACTTGGTGGCACGGCCCAGGATGGCCCAACAAAAAAAAAAAAACAAGTCCCAGGAGGGCCCCCAACAAGCAAGGCCCAGGAAGGCCCATGAGGGCCTTCTTGTGGAGGATGTATATGCACGATGACCCCACTCGCGGGCCTGCGAAGCCTCGGTCGTCGGCGAAACTGACGCCGCCCCCGTCGAGGGCTCCCCGAGGCCCGCTGCCTCCGTGGGCGGCGCTGGAGACGTCGGACCCTGAGAGGTAGTGTTTCAGGAATGACGGTGGCAGAAAGGAGACGGCGGACTGATGGGGGGGGAGGCAGGCGATCGGGAAGTTGGCGAGGAGGAGGAAGGAGGAGGAGGAGGAAGATGAGGAGGAGGGGGAGGAGGAGGAGGAGGAGGCGACCTCCAAGAATGGACCGCGCCGCCCCTCCCCTCCCCATCCCATTCCCCTGACACTACGCCAGCTAGCTGGAGGTGACCCCGATTGGTCAGAGTCCGAGTGGACACTGTGCCAGAGCAATGGGCGGGGTCTCTCATTATAGATTACAGGGGGGGCGAGGGGGATTCATTGCTGACAACCCATACCCTTCCTCCTTTCTCTCTATCGCTCTCCTTAGTTCCCATGCACGTATCCCCCGCCTCTCCTCCTCCCCATCTCACCCCCGCCGCGCCTGCCCCCTTGAAAACAAATCCTCCGAACTGGCGCCCGTGAGGTCAACCGCCGACGCCGCGGAGCTGTCGCCGACGCGGTCGGAGCTGGGCGACTGAGGCGCGGGGCGTGGGGGGCTGGACGGAGCATGGGGGGAGACGACGATGGTGATGATGACGGGTGGGGGGACGACTACGACGATGATACTGATGATGTTGATGGTGATGGTGGTGGCAACATTGCCCCCCCAGGGCGCATGGGCGACGGTCGAGCACGGGACCCTGCGCAACCATTTGTCGAGCTTGGCGAACTTGGCGTGGTCAGGCGTCGGCTCGTCGTGGCCGCGGGCAACCGACGCCTTGCGCATCTTGCCGACGATGTGCTTCGCGGCGGTGTCTACTGCGGACTTGCACTCCCAGGCGGTGCTGATCAACGGGCGGCACGCTGAGATCTTGTTCCAGGGGAGGTGGCACTGCCCGCTGCGGTTCACTGCGGCCTGCGCGGCGAGGGTCGCGAGGGCGGCCTTGGTCTTCCAGTGCGACTTCATCTCGGACCACACCTGTCCCACGGCGAGCCCGAACGCGTCTGGGTACGCGCTGGCGTCGGCAAGGCTGGCCAGGTCGGGGAACTTGTGGATGCCCGCGGCGGTCATGAGCTCGTCATCGGACTTCGGGAGCGGCCTACGAGGGCCATAGTGTCGATGGCGATGACGATGGGATGCCATACGGTGCTTTAATGGTGTCGATGGCGATGATGATCATTGTCATAATGATGCGTTATATGATGACGGTGGTGATGATGATGAGGATGGGCAGGACTGAGGATGATGCGGCCGTCCTCGCAATGCACGCGAGCTGCACGCACGTGGTGTAGAGGTCGATCGGCTTCGTAGCGGGGCCCCCGAACGCCCCCAAGTACGTGCGAATCTTCACGGCGCCAGACCATTTCAGGAAATCCAGGACGGGCTTGTACTTCGGAGCAAACGACGCGGACGGCAACTGAATGGCCACGAACACGCCGTGGAACACGGCGAGAGCCGCGAGCTGGGCGCACCTCGCCAAGCAACAGTTGGCATCGTAGACGCTCTGAATCGTCTGATCTCCCTCGGGGTTCTCGTCGGTCCTCTGGCTGAGCGTGGCCCGTTCGCAAGAGTCGGCGTCGTCGCCATCATCCTCATCATGGTCCCTTCGCCATCCCCCGTCGTCGCCATCGTCGTCAACGTCATAATGGGCCCATCCGACGAGCCCAGCGGCGTCCTGCCCGCGCTGCCTTTGCGCCAGAACGTGGCGGGGCCGGGGTCGAGCCACAGGAGGCCGCCAGGCACGATCCTCAGGGTCTCCGCACACGCGTGCTCGAAGCCGTCTTCCGTGCAGATGTCCTGATGGGATCCGTACTCCGCGTCCCAACATGCGCTTGGCATGCCGAGCGCCGCGAAGCCGCGCTTGACGGAGGCGACCCCACCGAACCCTTCGACGCACACCAGGTCGCGCTTGCGACCGACGGAATGGTCGTCGAAGAGGTCATCGATCAAGTCACAGACCGCATCTGGAACAGGCAGTCTGCCGCCCATCCCGCGAATTGCCGCCTTGCGGCATGTGTCGCCGTCGAAGCAGCCCCCGCAGGGGTAAGCCTCGGAGCGAACGTTCGAGCTCACACGGGAGAGGTCTGGAGGATGGACAGGAGGCGGTGGACAGAGGCGAGGTGGCGGGACAATTACTGACCTTTGGCGGTGGCTAACGCTCCCCCATCGAGCCCCCCTTGTGGCCCCATGCGACCCAGTCGGGGTCACGCGACTCCACGATGCGCGGACAGCAGGGGCGAGGTTGCGAGGTATGGGATGAGAGGGGGAGAGGAGGACGAGGAAATCATGTGAGGAAAGTGGAAGGAACGGAAGGAGGCGGGAGAGGGGGGATGGGGAATACCGCAACGCGTCCTTGAGGAATATCGCCATGGGCAGGCTGTCGCCGATCCGTCGGCGGCGCGAATGGGGAGGGGCGGGCGCCTGTGCCTCGTGGCCGAAAGAAAGGAGAGGGGCGGGCCGCCGAGCAGGTCATCCATGAGATGTGCTTGGATGCCGCCGACTAGCAAGAGGATCGGCAGGACTGCGTGCCGCCCCCGTCCCGCCGCTGTCTGGGACGACCCTGCCTAGCCCCACGATAAGCCATATGCAGACACAATCTCACGTTTGGAATTGATATCATGTACATGTGTAGCGTGGATCAACTAGATGCCCCTCACTAAATTATAAGAATGACCGCATGCCACTACACGAAGACAATGGACTCGGGGAAGCCAACTGTAGTAGTTTTGTTGATATGCGTGTATATATATATATATACATATGCGTGTGCGCGCACGTGTATGCACCCGCGCACACGCGTCACGATGTATATAAAGTGCCCAACTTTCCAAGCGGAATTGCACTCCACACAAGCCCAGCCCCTTCAATATTATGTAAGAAAGTTCACATACCACTACCCGAAGCCAAACAATTCGGCGAAGCCGACCGTAGTCTATGTTTGCATTGCTGTACTGCTATGCATGTGTACGTGTGTGTTCGCGCACGTGCATACACACGCGCACGCACGTCACTGGACTACTCCCGCCAGGTACCACTCCACCCCAATCCTACTCGGCGGCGAGCCAACCTTTCCCTGCCGAGGGGCTGCACCCACGCTGGTTTGCGCCCCGCGCAAAACAGCCGCGCCCGACGTGAATCGTGGTCGGTTCGGATATCGGCGTTGTCCTCGCCCTCCTCTCCCCTCCCTCACTCCCTACCTCACCCCGTCCCTCCCTCCCTGCCTCCCCACCCCTCCTCTCCTCGCTCCGATGCCCTCGCTCAATGGATGAGCTCGCCCCTCGCGGCCACCACCGCGCTCTTGCTCATTTTCTTCTGCACCGCCATGCCGAGGAGCTCCAGCATCACGCGGCGGTGCTTCATCTTCGGGGCCATGGCGTTCGAGATCTGCAGGGGGGAGGGCGGGGGGCCCGCACCATACGTCGATTCTATGCATCTGGGGGGGGGCGAGCGGCCCGCAGCCCACTGGGGCGCCACTGGGGAATCCATTAGAACGACTACTACTACTGGCACTACTTCCACTACCACCACGGCTACCACCCACTACCACTACTACGACTAGGACTGATACTACCAATGCTATTATTACTCCTGTCCACAACCAACTTGCCGATATGATCTCGGTCCCCCGATGTGCCAGCACTGTTGCTTATGTTGTGGGGGCGCGGGTGGGAGTGCGCGTGCAGCGATTGATTCGCTCGCCATGCCTCAATGACCACCTTGGCCCCCGCTACGGTAACTACTGCCTTAACCCCACTACTACTACAACTACTACTACTACAAGTACAGATACTACCACGATTACTAAATCGATTTGCACATAACATGCTGAAGCATCCGCCGCGCCTGCACGACGAGCGTCGGCTTTCCCTTGGACGGGTCGTGGTGCACGAAGTAGGAGCAGTCCTTGGCGAACACAACCTTGTAGGCGCCCCCCAGCGGCGACGGCCACGTCCTGGGGGCGGGCGTCGGGCAGGGGTGCGGACGGGAGGGAGGGCGACGATGGAGGACATGCATGAAGGTGTTGGTGTAAGGTGTACGTGCCCAAAAAAATACCCCTGCCGCCCTGGGAAGGTCGTGCAGCTGCTCCAGGGACATCTTCGCCAGGGACTTGGGCTTGAGCAAGCCTGGGTCGGGCTTGACGTCCGGGCTGCCCTTGCCCTTGCCCTTGTCCTTCTGACGCCTGCCAACCAGGCCACTGCCTTTGGCGAGGGCACGCACGCCGCCCGTGATCTCCGAGCCGTCAAGCTCCGACAATGCGTCTTGGAAGAGACTCTGATAGCTGTGGCTCCAGATGGCGCTCCACATCCAATCGTCGAAGTCGTTGCCGTCGTCGTCAACGTCGACGGGCGCTGGGCCCTTCTCGCCAGACGTCGGGCTCGTCTTCTTCGAGGGCTTCATGGGTGTCGCCGCGGGCGCGGTGCTCGCCACGGAGGTCGTAGTCAGGGCTTCCGACGGCTGGCCGAGGGCGAAGTCCTTGAGCTTGCTCAACCTGGCGATCTGCTTGGCCGAAAGAACACCAGTGCACTGGTCCCACCGCTTAGAGTCCCTGAGGCGTCTGATATGGTGGAATATGGTGATGAGCTCAGTCACCTTTTTGTCGGCCCACTTATCGACGCCATCAGCGCCGAAGAGGTTGTGCTCCTTGGCCACGCGCACCAACGCGACCTTGAGATCGGGCTTGTGCGGCCTGCAATCGGGCGACCACGGGGCGACCGCCCTGATGACGCCCTCCGCGGCCAGCAGCGACTCCCCCGACGCTGCCATGCTCGTGTTGCGGCGCCCCCCTGGCGTCCTGCTGTCGTAGTCGCCCATGTCGAAGCCAGCCTGGGCACGAAAGAACTATGATGATAGCGAGCCAGAACGTGGGGGAGTAACAATGAAGTTATGTGGATGTTTAGAGGAGAGGGGAAGCGGAGAAGAGGCCCGAGAGGGAGCCCAGCCCCCCTGGTCGGACAAAAGGGGCCATTGTGGCAGGCGCAGGCCCACGCTCCTCCTGGCACAGCTCGTCAAGACTGGTGTACAGAGACATCGTCGCGCGGGGGGGGCAGCTGGGCGACTTGAGACAACGCGGAATGTGATGCGGGGAAACCATTCGACCCCCCGCCCGCCCACCTCGCCATCATCAATTTCCCACGCAAATTCCGCGCCGTCTCCCGTCGCACCAGGCGCGGCGGCGGGGTGAACTCGGAGGTGGGGGGGCGGTCTGCCACCGACTCTCGCGGCCTGGCGAAACTGGTTCTAGCCTAAAATGGCTGAGGGGGAAGCGGTGGCGTCGCGGGCTGCCGCGGCGTAGGGGCAACTGCTGGGCCCCCTACAAACATGACCTAACACGAGCACGTTAAGGCAACTGTTAGGGCACCCGCCCTGGCGAGATCCACCGTCTCTGGGAGGAACATGACCTAACACGTGCATTAACGTTAGGTCAAATGTTAGGGCACCCGCCCTGGCGAGATCCCCCCCTCCCTGTGAGGAAGGCGATGAGGAGGGGAGAAATGCGACATGGACGCTGATTATGCGGGGAGTGGGCGATCGAACGGGGGGGCGGGTGGCGAGAGGATGTCGGGAGCGTGGGAATGCGGCCACGGGGAGGACCGCATCGTCATCATCGTCGGTATCGTCATCGTCGCCATCATCGTCACCACCGCCATCATCAACACCGCCATCATCACCACCATCACCACCATCACCACCATCATCATCATCATCATCATCATCATCATCATCATCATCGTTATCATCGTCATTGTCACCATCACCATCTTCATCATCACCGTCGCCGTTTTTGTTTTCTATCTGACCACCCCTACGGGGCCACGAACCACGTGGAGCCCTCCTTGGCCGTGGTGAGCTCCCGCTTGAGGCAATATGCCACCTGCCTGCGGGGAGAAGCGCGGTAATGGGGGAGGCGTGCATCCTCAACGCCCTGCACCCCCACCCACGCTAACCGAACAGAAACAAACATTGTGTGGGTTCCGAAGCGGCCCGCGCTGCGGGCCGCCCCACACCATGCACAAGTTCGTCAGCTGACCGTTGTCGCCCCGCTCCATGCGGAGCCACATAGCATGGCCACCTGGCGCGCACACGCCGCGCCACCATCGCTGGCCCCACGGGCTCCCAACGGAGGGGATATCCCACTCCGCTGGGGCTTGCCAGAGTGCCTCGCTGGGCATCCGCCAAGCCCGTGGCGCCCACCTGGGCAGTGGCTTGGCCCCCGCGCCAGCCAGCCACCACGCGGGCTTCGGGCCAGGGTGCCCGTTCACCATCCTTGAACCGCTACGGTCGTCGGGCAGGGTGCCCGTTCGTCGTCAGCATCGTCATCGTCATCACCATCATCGTCGTCATCACCACCGCACTGTCCTAACTATTAATCCTCATCATCATCAACATATGATTCAGTATCCTCCGTATTATCACCGTCATCGTCGTCGTCGACGTTGCAGTCATCATCACCATCCTCATCATTATCATCATCATCCTCGTCGCCAACATCATCGCTACCACTGTCATCATCATCCTCACCATTACCATCACCTCCACCATCATCATCACCACCATAGCCATCATCATAATCGTTATCGTCGTCGTCATTGGCTGGCTGCGAGCGCAGGGGACGTTAAAGGGGGATAGGCTGAGAAAGGCGGGATGGACAAGAATGCAGGGTGGGTTTGGAGGGAAACGGGCGGGATGGACAATACCGCGACCCCTCCATCTACCCCACTGCCCAATCCCTTCCGACCTCCTCCGCTGCCTAGTTTTACGAGCCTGCCATGCCCCTCCCTCCTCCCCATCCTCTTCCTCCTCCTCCTCCTCTTCCGCCCCCCCCCTCCCCCTCCATCTCTTAATATCATTCTCCTTCCTCCTCGTCATCTTTCTTTCCTGGGGCTGGAACTTTCAAGCTTCGGGGCTAGTCAGCACGAACCACAACGCGTCTCGGCGGGCACGGGGGGACGACGACGCGACGACGACGCGACGACGACGGCGACGACGACGGGATGGGGGGGCGAAGGAAGAGGACGAGGGAGAGAAGTGAAGGGGGAGAAGAAAAAGGAATCGAGCATGAAAAGGGGGATGAGAAAGAGAAGGGAAGACTAAGAGGAGAAGAGGGATGAGAAGGAGAAGAGGAGGAGGCTCTCAAGACGACTAGCGCGCCAGCTCCACGAAATCCCCGCATCCGCTCAAGTTGCATCTTATCCAAATATCAATTGAAGGCTTGAAATATCAATACCCGAAATCTCATTCCCGATTTCCGATAATCCAATATCGAGCGATGCAGCGAAATATCAAATTCCATGCGCGATATCAAAATATCAGAAAATATTGATATTGATATTGGTACCCATATTGATATTGATATTGGGACCAATATTGATAACATCATTGATATCATAATGGCTGATATCATTGATGTTATCAATATCAATCCGCGCGTTGGAAACTGATATTTTGAGATCTCAAAAAACGCGCGGGACGTATTCTGATATTTTGATATCGCGCATGGAAATTGATATTATCGCAGCATCGCGCGAAATTCTAATATCGGGAATGATATTTTGGGATATTGATATTTCAACCCTTAAATTGATATTTGGATGCTTTGGGCAGGGTCATGTTCTGCCAGCCCTTGGGCCCGGCGAGGGCCAACAGAGGTCAGGAGGCAACTACTGGGAGGTTTTCGTCAGAAAGATTAGGGAGGAGTAAGCCCCATTTGGGAGCTGTTACGCTGGAGTGGGCCTCGGACTAAGCAGGAGTAAGCTGGATTAAGCGGGATTAAGCCTGAGTAAGCGAGATTAAGCCTGAGTAAGCCGGCTTTCGGACCAGGGCGAAAACAGAATTTGACCTCCCAGGAGTTGCATCCGAACAGAGGGAAGAAACGACGAAAAAGCGACGGCTCGAGCTGCTGCTCACATCGCCCAAATTGTTCCATGCGGGATCCCCGGACATCCCGACCCGTTCCCCTGGGGCTCGCCGCGAATCGTGCCCTGACGGTCCCGAAGCCCCCGTCTCGACTTAAATCGGGCCTGTCCCTCGACAGGGGGAATATCCGAAAATAGTCAAACAATAATCCGGGGACGGTTATTTTACCACTTTTTGACCATTTGGCGTACGTTTTGACTATTGTTTATTTCGTCTCGATTAGGAGGACAGGCCCGACTTAAGTCTCGATTCTTGCTCGCGAGACGTTGGGGGTCCGGGTGCGCCGCGCTTGCGCTACTCAAGCCAACTCCTCCAGCGGCACAGGCGCCCGCCCCTCCCCCGCGGGGCTTCCCGGAGGCGGCGGGACGCGGAGGCTGCCACGTCACAGCTGCAACAATCCTCTTTCAGGCGCGGCGGGGTAGCCCAGCCCGCACGGGCCATGCTGGCTAGTACTTCGATCAAGATCAGAACCCCTGGCTCGTTCGCATGTGTGGGGCCTCCTATGGGGTCGGAAATCCGCCGACCCCTTGGGGTCATCGGCGTGTGAGATACCTTCCCCTCCCCAAACCCCTCCACCCGGGGCCCGGTCCGGTCGTTATGGAGGAGGAGGTCCGGCCGGCCCCGGCTGAACGCGTGACGGGCCTCACGACGGGACATGAGGGCCCCAAGAGGCCCATAAGATGGTCCAGGAGGGCCCCGAGTCGCCGATGGATCGTTCCAAGACGCCCAATATGGCACCCAGACGGCCCAAGAGGCCCCCGAGATGCCCCAAGAGGCGTCCCAAGAGGGCCCCCGAAAGCAAAGATCGTCCCATTCCGTCAGCCTCTTGGGCTTTCACAACGTCCAAGACGGCCCCAGAGGCCTCCAAGATCGCCCCAAGACGGCCAGGAATAGGGACACGAACAATGACATAAACATAAAAAAAAACTCGGGGGTCCGCGCGGAGTTCTCGGATCGGCGCTGGGGCCCCCCGGCGGCGCCTCCAGCGCCGCCCCTGGCGCGCAGAGCGCTCCAGGGAGGGGGGTCCAGCGCCGATGCGAACAAACCGCGCGGACCTCCGAGTTGTTATGTTTATTTCACTTTTTGTTCCCCTACCAGAGGCCTCCAAGATCGCCCCAAGACGGCCCAGGAAGCCCCCAAGAAGGCTCCAAGACGGCCCGAGAGGGCCCCAAGACGGCCCAAGAGGGCCCCCAAGACGGCTCCACAGGCGGGGGGCCCGCACGGAGATTCCGAGCCCTCGGCCCCAAGAAGCCTCCAGGAGGCCCCAGGAGGACCACGAGGAGCCCCCCAAGAGGCTCCAAAAGACACACCAGAGGCCCCAAAGAGGCCCCAAGAGGCCCCAAGACGGCCCACAAAAGGCATCAAAAGTGCTGCCAGGAGGCCCCCGAGAGACCTGCCAGGAGCCGAAGAATCTCATCATACCTCCAATGCATCGACGATGTGGCTCTATGTGGAGCCTGACTTTATCCACGCTTACGTCGCCGAGGCGTTGCAAACAACGCCGATGTATCGACGATGCATCGGCATACATATATACATGTATGACTATATATTTACATACATATATATATATATATGTGTATGGGTGCACACATGTGTACATATATATATACATACAAATATATATGTATACGCATATACTTTGTATATGTACACATCGTGTATACATATACATAAATACATATATACATACACACATACATACATACATCCATCCATCCATCCATCCATCCATCCATCCATCCATCCATCCATCCATCCATCTATCCATCCATCCGTCCATCCATCCATCCATCCATCCATCCATACATGCATACATACATACATACATACATACACATGCATACATACATACATACATACATACATACATACATGCGTACGTACGTACATAAATACATACATACATACATACATACACACAAACATACATACATACATACATACGTACATACATGCATGCATCCATACATACATACATGCATACATACATACAAACATACATAAATACATACATACATACACACACACACATACATACATACACACATACATATACATATGTCCATCTGGCGCAGCCCCCCTCCCAGCACCCACTCATTCCCCAAAGGGTGCTTGCTCTGAAGGGGTCCTAACGGAGATTGCATGATTTGGCGAAAATATTGGGCCGATTTCGGTGGGCGGCTGGCTTCCCGGGTTCCCGGTTCGGGGTTTCCGGATTCCCGGTTCCAGGCCGATTTCAGTGGGCGGCGGGGTTCCCCGGTTCCTGGTCGATTTTCTGATCGATCGGACGCACCATCGATCTCATTACCCACCTCTCTATCGATCCCACTATCGATCTCACAGCCGATCCCACAATCGATGATCTCACAATCGATCTCACTATAGATCGCACGAGCGATCTCACGATCGATCACGTCGAACCGACTTCGCTGACTGTCTCACGATCTACCTTACAATCGCCCTCACTACCGATACCACTGTCGATCTGAATCATCCACTGATTGAGTTTTTGTTTTATCCCGTGTTAGTTTACATCGATCGTTGAATGGTTCACTCTGTCGCTGTTTTCTTCTCTCTGCCTCTCTCTCTCTCTACCTCTCCCTGTATCTCTTGCTCGTTATCCCCTTCCTCCCCCACCTTCTCCTCCAGCTCCTCGTCGTCCTCCTCCCTTTCTCCTTGCCGTGACCCTCATCTTCTGAAGCGCACAGGGGAGAAAGAGAGAGAGAGGGGGAGACAGGGAAAGAAAGAGAGAGGGAGAGAGATAAACAAAGAGACTCGAGGGAGCAACATTCCTATGGAATCACAGGGTTAGCGACGTTAGGGGTCGCCAAACCTTGTATTCACTTGGATGTTTGAAATCCCTGAGATGCGAATGAAGGAAACAGTATGTTGTCGTTGGGATGGTTGGGACATTGAATGTTTTGTCCCTCCTGTAAAAAATCCAGGAGCCTCCGACGTATTAGAACCTTGTCAACCCCAGAAACGAAACATATCACAATGAAAGCACAAGGTTCCCTGAATTCCCATCCATAATTCAAAAATCAAACGGCCGATAACACAGGGCTGATGACCCCTAACGTCGATAACCCCGCGATTCCACAGGGACCTCTGCTCCCTCTAGACTCTCTCTCTCTCTGCCATGTGCGCCTCCTTCGGAATAGGAAGAGGATGACGAGGGAAAGGACGAGGAGGAGGACGAGGAGGAGGAGGAAGAAGAAGAAAAAGACTCGGCCTTGCGTGTGGTTCTGTGCTGTGCTTGCTACAGGGCTCGGAAACCTGCAAAACCAAGGGGGACTCGAGCAATCGTCGACCCGAGTCGGCGAAGTCGATAGTTGCACGCATCGAGCAGCATGAATCGACTTCGTGCTGTCGTAGAATTTGCAATCAGTCCTGCGGGCGGGGGGTGATGACCCTCTGACCCCGCCGAAGCCGAACCCCACGTCGCGAGGGGCGACGGGCGGGCCTCGGAGGCACCCACCACGCCCCGACGAAGGTTCCAGGACCAGTTTTGGGCCACCAGAAGGGGCCCCCGACCCCGCGGAAGGGCTGATAGAGGTGGGCCCCGCTCCCACCGCTGGGCGCCGTCCGAAGGGCCCCACAGCGGCCTTCAGACCCAGCCTAACCGCGGGCGTGGGGCCTACCTCCACCACCTGGCCCCCCGCGAAGGGGAAGTCAAATAGCTGGACGATGTTCGGCTGTACGCAGACGAGGAGGGGAGAGGAGGGCACGGGAGATGCGGGCGTCGCCGCCGGCATGGTCCTTTTCGAGGGGGCCGAGGTCGGCGCGGGCCGAGGCGGCGCCTAGACGAAACCCTCGCCCACGGAGCTCCGCGACGGCAGCACCCCGAAGCAGAAGCGGTGCGAGACCAGTGAAGCGGGCTGGTCGTCGGTCGGGCCGACAATCAAATCACTGATACACGAGGCGCCCTCGTAAAACTCACGTGGAGAAGAAGGTAAACACCAGTAACACAAATCCACCTCTAAGAGAATACAGTCCATCAGTACCAGTAGAATGGTAGCTCTCCGCTGGCCGGCGGCAAGTCGAGAAAGGGGCCCCAGCTCGACTCACATCGGCGCTCTCAGGGATGATCGCACGAGCCCCACCGTCCGGGAGAGGGCCAGCATCCAGAGACAGGTAAAAAAGATAAGAAACAAATGGGCCGCGCTACCCCGGCACGAAATCAAACTTCAGGCGTCGAGCCCTCTCTTCCTCCGAAAAACGCGCCCGTGAAGTGCGCGCAGCCATTTCTCCCGCGCGGTCGTTACTTGGCGACCTCGCTCTTGAATTTGTCCGCCCTGCATTATTCCAGGAAGTTGTGGGCGACCAGGTGGCCCTGCGGGGCCGTGCCATCTTCACCTTGCCCCCCATCGCCTCCAGCCCGAAGATCGTCGCTTGCTCAAGCTCCAGCCGCGAGTACGTCACCTCCGCCCCGGCGTCCGTCTTCACTGCGATCTGGTCCGCGACCGAAAACTGCACTCGAGTGAACTGGTCGTCGTTGCACTGCCTCAAGCGGGAGCGCCGAAAGAGAAGCCCCAAGTCGAGATGAACTGGTTGTAGAGCCGGAATAGCACCAAGTAGTTTTCCTGACGTCTCCTGACTCGCTCAAACACTCGTACAAAGCGCGAGCAATGCACACATGTGGAGGACCAATGTGTGGCTTGGCCGAGGCGATCTGCGCGCACTGAGCGCGCAGCTCGCCTGCCTCGCCCCGCGGCGACCACGAGCGCCACCGTCGGCATGATCATGCTCGCCCACTCCGACGCTGCCACGCCCCTGAGCTGCTGGGCGCGCTGGCTCGCCATCCTCAGAAAGACGTCGGTGGCGAACTGGAAGTCCCTCTGCTTCATCACCGACTCGACTGCCATGAGGCCGTCTTTTGCCTCGTCCACGAGCTCATTTAGCCCGCCCTTTTGCCGTTTGGAACTGAAGCGCACCCCGCCGTCTGCCATCGTGCCGGGCTTGCGCCTCCGAGCAGCGCGGAAAAAAAATGTCTATCTCTTGCAGCGCTGGCGCTGCTGCCGCCGCGGAGGGCGCGGGCCGCCATGGCCCTGCAGGAAAACTCTGGGCGCTGGCTTCGAGCAGCGGAGACACATGTGCTCTTGAAGTGTCAGTAGCGCTGAAGAGAAGCTTGGCCTCAAAAGTAATGGCCTCGTATGCTCTGACAGTTTTGCGACCGCGGGTTCATGCGTTCCGAACGTAGCTCCTCATATCGCGCCGTCGCGCATTCTCTCTCGTGCTCAACACCGGGAAGCATCTACAGCAGTGGATGGCGATCGTGAGCAGCGCGGCCTCGTCGCGGGCGCTGCGCGCCCGATCTGCGCGCAGGAGCATCTTCTTGATGTTGGGGAGCAGGGCCCCGCAGGCACGTCCACCATCGCACCAAATATTGCGCCTGAGCGTCTGGAACTCCCCTGATCCTATTCATCCCCCACCGCATGGCCCTCCAAGTGTGTTACCCGACGCCCTGGTGTCGCGATGAAATTCAAGACGAAATCAACAAGAAAAAACGTGAAATGGATGAAGGCCCAGTCACTGAAGTTGCCGAGCAAGGAACCATTGGCCCGGGGGCCTCTGGTGGTGCTGAACCCTGGAGCGCCTCCTGTTTCGAATCGGCAACTTCCAGGTCATCCGAGAGCTGCTTGGCCCCAGGCTTGGCAAAAAAGGATTCAAGGTGTAGTCCTCGGCGAACCCGGAACCGCCCCCGAGGCGACCAGGGATGCAGGCCCTCACTTGGCGATGGCTTGTGGGGAACATTGCCCAGCTCTGGTACCACTCTAGTCTCCTGATCTGAAGCTACTCGGCCGTGGGAAGAATGCGCCATAGACGTCCTTCCTCGAGAGCCGACAGCCTCCAGAGTTCGCCGCTGGGCATCTCGGCGAGACCGCCCCCGCCGAGGGCCCGTCGCATAGCTCGCTGCATGGCGGCGCCAGCCTGGCACAGATAGCTCCCATCTGAGACGCGCGCCTTCATGCCCGACAGCACGGCGCCCTGCGCAGGAGAAATGATAGCGAGGCGCTTCACCCCATGAGCCGCAGAGTGAACAAGAACATGTGGGATCATGCCAAATCCCGCGCGGCCCGCCTGAATCCGCTTGGCCGTCTCAGCCTGAAGCGAGCCTGTCAGTGTCAACCACCCTCCGAGAATACGCAAACAACGAATAAGCATCCCTGGGCAAGTGAGAAGTCTTCCGTACACGATGTGTTCCATGATCGACCCGCCCGTGCCAAATGTCCGAAACAACGGCGCCCGCCTGCCAAGGTTAAGTGCCACTCCAACGTCCTTCAGGGAAGCCGGGAGGAAAAAAACCTGCTCCGAGACGCGTGGCCCAGAAGGTGACCCGTGGCCTCGGACGCGGAGGAGCCCAGGGGAGCCTGTTTGGGGGCCGCCGTCATCGCGATGTCGTCCGCGCAAGCCGCGATGCCCACGTCCGCCGTCGCACCGTCGATCTCTGGATCCTCCACGTGGAACTGAAGGAGGGGCAGACAGGGCTGAACCTCAACGGTGCTGTTCGTCTCCGTGTTGTTTTCGTTGTCCCTCGCTGTTTTGTCTCGAGTCCGCCCCTCCCGCGAAACGGGGTCGAACCGAGGACGGCCCACGAGGTCGCCCAAAACACTGTCAAGGTTGAAGGGGCCCTGGGACACACCAATAAATACACACAAATTAAAGGATTCCCCATCTTTTCCCATATGTTCTGGGTTTTTGTCTTCCCCCCACTTCCCATATTTTCCCATCTTTTCCTGGGGGTCGACGATCAATCGTGTCTGTGCGTGTTTTTTTTTCCCTCCTGAAAGGTCCAGCCCTGGGGGCAGAAGCCCGCCGTGATGGGAGCTCGCAGTGTCCCTCGAGGTCGCTGTGGCGGGGTCGGGGTGGCCATCTCGCCCGCCGTCGGCCTCGGGGGGACCCTGCCCAGCAGTCCTGCCGATCCGGGGGGCGCCCTGGGTCCTCCTCCTCCTCCTCCTCCTCCTCCTCCTCCTCCTCCTCCTCCTCCTCCTCCTCCTCCCCCGCCTCCCCCTCCTCCTCCCCCTCCTCCTCCTCCTCCTCCTCCTCCTCCTCCTCCTCCTCCTCCTCCTCCTCCTCCTCCTGTCCTGGGGGGCCCCCTGGATCGCCCCGGCACGCTGGAAACGAACGCCACCTGGCTGGTATTAGCGAGCCCGACGCACCGAGGATGGTGGCTCTTCTTGTGCTCGCGAACGCGTTGGCCACGTCCCCGCTCGCACTGATGTGTTAAATGCCCTGCTCCTGAAGGCGCCAAGAGAAACAGGCTTGCACTGCGATGGCGTTTTCGCGGCGCCGGTAGCGGGCAAAACCGTGGCAAGAAGAAGGCAGCCGTTTCCGCACACGTCGTCCTCGATGCCAGAGGTGCGCATTCTAGGCCTTGCCGATGGGGCACAAGAGATTGGTCTATCGTTGGCTCTGGGCCCCCAGCTTCCCATTGGGTTTGTCCAACCCCAAGCAACTCAAGACGTCGAAAATGAGCGGCGTGGCCCTGGTGCGCCGACGGCACGCGATCATGTCCAAGAAACGTTCTGAAACAAAAAAAGGCCTGGTAAGTGGATGTCCACGCCTCCATGCCCACCCCCCACCACTCTCTGCGGTACTTCGTCCAGGTCTCCGGGGTCCAGCAGGGAAAGCCACAACTCCGACGGCATCGACTAGCTCGATGTCGCTCTTCTGTTGGGTGCTCTGAGCAAGAGGGACAGGAAAAAAGGGGCACCGAGAGGGATACGGAGAGAGAAAGAGAGAGAGAGAGAGAGACAGACTGAGGGAGAGGTAGAAAAAGAGAGGGAGCGGGACAACAACAACAACAAAAACAGAGAGAGAGAGAGAAGGAACAAATGAGAGAGCGAAAGAGATAGAGAGGGAGAGAGTTTTGAGGGAGTAGCGATCCCTTGGGAATCACAAGGTTTGCGACGTCAGGGGTCGCCAAACCTTGTGTTTTAATTTGGAAGTTCGGGGTTTCATACAGGAAAACCTTGCGTCATCATTTGGATGTTTGGATTTCGTTGATTTCTACGGTTCTGAAGCTTCGGAGGCTCCTGGCTTGATCTGTGTATTGATTTTACTGGAAAGAGGAACTCAAACAAATGCAAGCATCGATTTGGTGCTCATCCCATACATCCCACAAATCCGAATGAATACACAAAGTTCTAACACCCTTGACGTCACAAACGCTGTGATTCCACAGGGATCGTTGCTCCCTAAAGTCTCTCTCTCTCTCTCTCGCTCCCTGTTTGTTTCCCTCGAGACTCTCTGTTTGTTTCTCTCGAATGCGCTCCAGACGAGGAGGAGGAGGAGGAGGAGGTGGAGGAGGAGGAGGAGCTGGAAGAGGAGGAGGAAGAGGAGGAGAGAGAAAAACAAGCCAGAGACACAGGAGCCGCTTCTCCCTCAAGTCGCTCTGTCTCTCTTGTTTTGTCCTCCCTCTCTCTCCCTCCCTCTGATTGTCTTGCTCCCTGGTTCTATCTCTCCCCCTCGCTCGCTCACTCTTTCTGCCACTCTGCTTCATCGGAAGAGGAAGAGGACGGCCGCAACATAATACTGGTGGCAATGGGTGCTGGGGGGCTGTCCATCTGTGTATATATACATGTATATATATGTAAACATATATATATATATATACATATACAGATCTACATATATATATATACACATACACAAATATATATATATATATATATGTATATATATATATATACATCGGGGATGTGTTCGCGATGCATCGGCGACGCGGCGCGATCCTTCGACTCCACGTATCCAGTCGGACCCCACCTGGAAGGCATATGGAAGGACTCCACTAGCCTCGCCCGGGACGCTCTTGAGCATCGCGTCGCCGACCCCATCCCCACGGGCTCCCTCCGAGGCTCGAGAGGCGCATCCCCAACTGGGGTGTGGGCTGGTGGGGACCTGGATTTACCACCCTGGAACATATCCCTATCCCTATGCTGGGCATCTCCTCATCACGATGCCAATCTTAGGGGTCCCCTTAGTTTTCAGGGCGAATCCCTAAGACTGTCATCGCCTTTTGGCGTGTCAATCTTAGGGTTAGGGACACGTTCGAGGCTGGTGATGGATGGGTTAGGAGGCAGCTACTGGGAGGCTTTCGTCGGAAGGAGCAAGGCGGATGAGGCCCCATTGGGGGGCTGCTGCGCCGAAGTGGGCCTCGGACCAGGCCGGAGTGAGCCGGATTGAGCGGGATTATAAGTGGGACTAAGCCGGATCAAGCGGGGATATGAGCCGGATGAAGCCAGATTTCGGACCAGGGCGAAAACAGAATTTGACCTCCCAGGAGCTGCATCCGAGGGGAAGGGAGTTGCATCCGAATTTGCAGTTATAACTTGACCTCCCAGGAGTTGCATCCAGGAGTTGCAGTTAGAAGTTGACCTCCCAGGAGCTGCACCCAAAGGGATGGTGACTACCTACCAGACCACCCCAACCCAACCATAAGACCCCAATTTCGGGTTGGGGTGGGTACGGGTTCCATACGTGTTTTTTCAATGTTCCCCGACCCCCCCCCCAAAGTGGAAATGGAGGGCAAATTGAGGCCTTCGGGTTGGGTTGGGGTGGTTTGGTGGGTGGTGAGATGGGGATGGATATCCCCCCGCCCTCGGCGCAGACGAGCGGTCTCCGGGCGGTGGGCGCGGCGGGCGCGCGCGGAGGCCCCCCGAGGGTGCTCGGGCCCTCCGCGCGCGCGGGCCGCGCGGCACCGCCTGCGTGGGCAGGCCCGCCTGGTCGCCGGCGTCGGTCCAGCGATGGGGGGGGATCGGCGAGACGAGAAGAGTTGACGGGCGAAGAACGGTAAAACATAAACTTTTTCGCCGTCGGGGGCGCCTGCCCCAGTGCGGCTGGAAAGTTGATACCCTTGCGGTGGCACCGTAGGGGTATAAACTTTCCAGCCAAGCGCCCCCGACAGCGAAAAAAATATGTCATACCGTCCTTCGCTCGCTGAATGTTGCAGCCTCGGGGGGCCTTGTCTGCCCCGTCGCGGCCCTGCCCGCGTCGATTCCGTGTGGGATCCGCGCTGGGCTCGTCGGATCCGTGTCGAGTCCGTGTCGGATCCGCGCAGGATTCACGCCACATCCGCGCCGAAGCCGCATCGAGCCCGCATCGGGCCAAAGAAGAGACACCAATTTGGGGGATAAGCGAGGTCCCCCGAAGGTGCAACAGAACAGCAAGCGAATTTCGGACGATACATAAAAATAATCAGAACATATTCAAAAATGGCAACAAGTAATCAAAAAAACGTCCCCTGCCTAATTTTTACTATTTTTGAATATTCCTCCTGTAGAAGACAGGCCCGGCTTAAGCCTGGCTCGCGGAGAGCGCTATTGCCGGCGCCGGAGGCGCCGGCGTGGGGGCCCAGGGCGGACCCAAGAAATGGGCGCGGAACGCCAAGATTTTATGCCTATGCCGTGTTTTCTGTGTCGGAAGATGCAACATCAACTGAGCTCTGGTGAGTATCGTTTAACCGATGCCCATCCCCAGCGGCGTGGCCTGGGCCCCACTGGCCGATGTACCCCCTATGGATGGGGAGATAGGCCGTCCCCGTCGGGTTTCGAGGGGCGTATCCACAACTAGGATGGTAATCTGCCGGGGGCCTCGAAGGGCATGGGGATGGGGATGGGGATCGGTCAAGCGGTACCGGTCTGGAGCGTGCGCCGCGTCCTGCGCCACGCGGGCCACCACCTTCAGCTAAGTCGGGCCTGTCCCCCTAGATGGGGATCTTGGGCGAAAAACGAAAGACGGTCCACAAATACCCCAAAATGGTCCAAAAATGCCACGAAGCTGGTCCCCAGAACATCTGTTTTTGTGTATTCTTGCATATTCCCCCTGTAGAGGGCTTAGTGGGCCCTGGAAACGGCAGGGCCGTTTTTTTCACCGTTTCCCAAAACATGCCCCTTGAACATGGAAACGGCAAAAAAACGGCGACCCGAAACGGCAAAAAAACGGCTCCAGGATTGGAACCGGAGCCGGAACCGGTCAAAAAACGGCGACGGAACCGGTAAAACAACGGCGTCGGAACTGGCAACAAAAACGGCAAAACAGAACCGGTAAAAAAACGGCCCTGTCGTTTCCAGGGCCCACTAATAAAACAGGGCTAGGATCGGGATAAATCGCTCCAGAGCGTTCCGGAGCGCTCCCAGAGCGTTCCCGAACGCTCTGGAGCGGCCGCGGCGCCCAATACATCCTCCAAACCCGCCGATTCTCCGAGATTTCGAGTTATCCCGATCCGATTTTGTCCCGATCTTCGCGTCGTTTTACTAAGGTGGAGGGACAGGCCCGACTGGAACCTTCAGCGGCATCGGCGCAGGCCCCCGCGGCGGCCGCTCCCCGGGCGGCCGGTAGCGCGGGGCCGCGGCCGCGGGCCGGCGGCCATGGCGGCCGCGGCGCCGGCTCCGCCCCGCACGCGGGGGGGGCCTCGGGCCAAAGTGAAGGGGCCCCAGGACACACAAATAAATACACACAAATAAAAAGATTCCCCATGCTTTCCCATATTTTCTGGGTTTCTGTCTTCCCCCCCACTTCCCATATTTTCCCATATTTTCTGGGAAATCGAAGATTAATTGTGTCTGTGTGTTTCTTTTCCTCCTGACAGAGGCCCGGCGCGCCCAGGTCCCCTCGGGCCACGAAAGAGTCACGGCGGGAGGTGCGTGGCAGTGCTCGGCGGCGAGCGAGGGGGGGAAGTTACGTGAATCAAATGAGAATGAGACGAGACGATGTTCTCTTTCTGCCGTTGCCATCTGGAGGCCGGGCCAGGGCGTACAGGTGAGTGCCCGGTCTGCAGCGATCGCACCCTAGGGGGGAAGTTAGGAGGCAACTGCTGGGAGGTCTTCGTCGGAAGGACTCCAGAGGACTAGGCCCCATTTGGGAGCTGTTACGCTGGAGTGGGCCTCGGACCAAGCGGGGGATTAAGCGGGATTAAGCTGGATTCAGCGGGATCTGGATTGAGCCGGATTTCGGACAAGGGCGAAAACAGAATTTGACCTTCCAGGAGTTGCATCCGAAGGGAAGTGAGAGGGAGAAGGCCTCAGAAGGTGGCGGGACCTCTCAGGAACCCTCGCGCCTTCTTAGAAGTGTTCTGCGTCTTCGGGGGAGGCTTCGAAAGCTTCTCGGAAGGCCGGGGGACTTCCGAGCCTTCTGAGAAAGCCTTCTCCTTCTCACTTCCCCCCTCGCTCGCCGCCGCAATACAATCAACCCGTGCAAGAAGGACGCACGAGAATGATGAAAGGGTCTTGGAGGCCATGCCGAGGCGCCTCGAGCGGGGCACAGCCAGTTACTAAAATAGTGGATGGGGATTGGCCGAAGGGGCAAGGATGCAAGGGTACCCTTGGGAAGAATGCCCATCCCTAGTATGCGGGATGACTGTCGTCTGCCGCATGGGTCCCTCGCCAAGCCCCAGGAGCGTCCAAAAAACCGCTCGGGATGGAAAGCTGGCCCCGCGGAGTGGGTCGAGACCTCTCGGGGTGACGTTGTGACAAGCCTGATCGGACACGAACGGGAAGCGCCGATGTTGCCCGTCGGGCGCGTAGGGGGGACAGAAGAAAAGGATGATGGCGACGACAAGGCGGCGGATGACGAGAATGACAGCGTGAATAACGGGAAGGGCAGTGGGGGGAGCAGGAGGACAACGAGTGGGAAAACAAGCGCGAGGGCGAGGAGGAACAGATGGTGGAGGACGAGCACGAGTAGGAACAAAGCGGAGGAGAAATAATACGACGACGACGACGACGACGACGACGACGACGGAGGACGGTAAGGGACCCGAGGCAACAGACGTAAAATAAGTGGGGGTCCTCTTGCACTTTCGAGGTTGCCTCCTTGGGGGTCTCGGGGGCCGTCTGGGGCTGTCTTGGGGAACCCTGGGGGCCTCTTGGGGGGCCTGCCGGGGTCGTCTCGGGGCCCACTAGGGTCTTCTTAGGCTGTGTGGGCGCGTCTCGAGATTCTGTTCAGGTCGGGCGCGTCCCTCTACAGGCGGATTCTGGACGAACAAATGTTGAAACATACAGGGAAATGTGCGTGTGTGTGTGTGTGTGCCCTGAAGAGGTCTCTCAGGGTTCCCGCTTGAGGCTCCAGCTAGGTGTGAATGTGTGCAGTGCTAAAGGCGCGGTGAGAGGCCAGGTGGGTTCAAGCTGCCCGCCTAGGAGGCCCCCGTGTGGGAGCTAGTGGAGACCTTTGCGAGCTAGCGAAAAGAAGGAGCTGAAGTGGCTCAAGCCATTTTGGCCCAAGCGCGATCTTGAGAGGTAAAACGGATTCCTCACCAGGGGCCTCATTCGCCCGAAATGGTTCCAATAGTATTGTTTAAACTATTTTTGAATACTCGGCGGTGGACAAACCTCCCCTTAATGAAAACGACATAGGGCCGAAATCGTCGGACCTGGACCCGCAAAAACGACGGCCGCGACGCCCTCCCGCGAACCGAAAACGGCCAATTCCTTAATCGACGCGTCAGGGTAGGAGGTCTGTCCACCCCCGAAACAAGTGGCACGCGTGCCCTGGCTCTTGCGCCAAGGAGCAGCGAGGGACAGGAGGCTTTCGCCTCCCTCCTCCAGGAGTTTCCTTCTGTGGCCAGGGGGGGGGACGAACGACGAGCGAACGAACGACGACGAGCGAGCGAAAATGAAGAGGTCGGAGCTCTAGAGTACAGCTGTGCAAGGGAGTATTCCTCCTGTAGAGGCACGTGCCCGACGTAAGGGCACGTGCTGTGGGCGTCTGGGCGCGGGGGGGGGAGGAGGGCGGATTGGGGAGGAGGAGGGATGAGGAGGAGGAGGAGGAGGAAGAGGAGGAGGACGTGCCCGACGCAAGGGCACGTGCTGTGGGCATCTGGGCACCATCTTGGGCCGCCCCGGGCTGCCCGAGTGCCTCCCCGTGCTCTCCCCAAGGAAAAACCTCTCGGGGCCCTCCGGGAGGGGCCCTCCGGGAGAGGGGGCCCTCTGGGGGAGTATCGCTTCACCGATCCCCATCCCCAGCGAGCGCGGAGGGCCCAGAGTTTGTGCTTCTGCCGTGTTTTTCCCCATATCCTAAGGATTGGGGTTCTTGTTATTACTCTGACGCCTCCCACTCCTCCTCCTTCCTCCCGCCTCCCGCCTCCCTCCTCCCACTGATAATCACCATATAAGATAAGACATGATATAAGATAAGCTAAGACAAGATAAGAGATTTCAAGATAAGATAATATAGAGGGTAATAAAGGTAAGATAAGATAGGACTCGATAAGATAAGATGAGACTCGCTCTCACTCAGACTCACTCACAGTCACATTCACTCACACTCACACTCTCTCATGATCACAAAACGCTGCCAGGGGCATCATTTGGGAGCCCCAAGGGGGAGCCACCCTGGCTGATCTCACGAGCCCGTTCGCGCCGATTTTGGTGGGACGCCTCAGCTAGAATTGCCGTTTGGCGTCCCCAACATGTATCTCTTGAGAGCCTCATGGTCGCAAAACGCTGCCAGGGGCATCATTTGGGAGCCCCAAGGGGGAGCCACCCTGGCTGATCTCACGAGCCCGTTCGCGCCGATTTTGGTGGGACGTCTCAGCTAGAATTGCCGTTTGGCCTCCCCAACATGTATCTCTTGAGAGCCTCATGGTCACAAAACGCTGCCAGGGGCATCATTTGGGAGCCCCAAGGGGGAGCCACCCTGGCTGATCTCACGAGCCCGTTCGCGCCGATTTTGGTGGGACGTCTCAGCTAGAATTGCCGTTTGGCGCCCCCAACATGTATCTCTTGAGAGCCTCATGGTCGCAAAACGCTGCCAGGGGCATCATTTGGGAGCCCCAAGGGGGAGCCACCCTGGCTGATCTCACGAGCCCGTTCGCGCCGATTTTGGTGGGACGTCTCAGCTAGAATTGCCGTTTGGCGCTCCCCAACATGTATCTCTTGAGAGCCTCATGGTCACAAAACGCTGCCAGGGGCATCATTTGGGAGCCCCAAGG
>CAUYUJ010003962.1:55000-74154 GCA_963575745.1 Prorocentrum cordatum
TGCACAACCTTGGGTGCAGTGCTTGTGGCAAGCATCCTAGCAAGCACATGCCCCCCCCCGACATTCAAACTCCAAGACTGTGGATGCGGGCGTGGGCGCCTGTTCTGGCCCAGCGCGCAGCACGGAACCAACCCACGTGCCAGCTCTTGGCACGGCGCTTGGGCAAAACAAATACTACTAGAACGACCCTACAATGAGGGAGACTGCAAGAGTGCGCCAAGACCAATGCAACCCTGAGAGGTAGAGGGAATGTAACGGGACAGTTGGGACAGTGGGGACAATGGGACAGCGGTTGGGACCGTTGGGAAAGAGGGGAGAGCGGGACCGTGGTTGGAACAGTGGTGGGGTCAGTGGGGACAGTGGGACAGTGGTTGGGGCACTGGTGGGGACAGTGGGGACGGTGGTGGGAACTGTGGGGGGGGACAGTGGTGGTGAGGACAGTGGTGCTGGGAAACCGGCAGTGACCCCGCTCGGTTTTCTGGAGGGGGGGGGGTTCGAACCGGTAGTGACCCCCCCCAGTTTTCTGGAGAGGGGAGGAGGGGATTCGAACCGGTAGTGCCCCCCCCGTTTTCTGGAGGGGGAGGGGAAGGGGTCCGAATCGGTAGTGACCCCCCCCCCCCCCCCCGGTTTTTCGGGGGGGGACGGGTTGGGACCCCCCAGTGACCCCCCCCCCGATTTTCCGCCAGCAGCGGTAGAACACGCTCTTTCTAAGATCATGAAGGGCCCCGAGCCCAAAATTGCATGCGTGCTTGGGCGTCCCCGGCACTTCTGGGGCGTTTTGCGTGGGCCTCTGGCGCGGAAATCTGGCGCAGGGGGGGCCCAAAAACAGGCCGAGGACCCCCAAGACGTTTCTCAAGGGGGGGCCCCGAGCCGCCCCGAGATCTCTCCCGGACGCCCAGGGGCCTCAAGACTGCCGAAGAGGCCCCCGGGAAGGCTTCAATGGGAGCCTCACGAGTACCCCCCAAGAGCCAAGAGGGCCCCGAGGACCTCCCCTCCGCTACGTGGGAGGCCCACAGGAGCCCGCCTCCGCGCCGCGCGGCCTTGGCCATGCGATCTCCCGCGCCGCTGGGGCGAAGGGGGCAGGCGGAGGGTGTGCAGCGCCGCCGGAGCAACTCGATGCAACGCAGTGGGAGCAGATCTGCACCAGCGAAACTGGCCTCGGCATTCCTCGGCGGTTCTGTGTCCCCCCCCCCGCACACACCACAAGGAAGCCGACCCACTTGGCAAACAAAAGGGCCGGCTTTCCGTGAATGCAAACTGCGCTCGGTTGATGCTAAGGATTACGGTGGTGATGATGATGCTGTTCAAGTTGCTGCTAGATCTGATGGTAATGATGGTGGCAGGATGACGATGATGACGATGATGACGATGATGATGATGCTAAGGATGAGGATGATGATGATGACGATGATGTTGCTGGTGCTGATGATGCTGATGATGCTGATGATGATGATGATGATGGTGACCAGGGAAGCCAGGGATATGATGGTGATGATGGTGGTATGATGACGATGATGACGATGATAACGATGATGATAATGATGATGATGCTGATGCTGAAGATGATGATGATGATGATGATGATGATGATGATGCTGATGATGATGCTGAGGATGATGATGATGGCGTTTGTCATGGTGATGTCGGGATTGGCCAGCGATGATGATGACAGTGAGGCGAAGACAGGGAAACTGGAGAATCAGGAGCAAGCTTGTGAACGGTAGCCCTGTGGACGTTCGGAGAGCTCGCCTCTTTCACGCGATTCCCGTTCACGTCATAAGAGATGTTCAAGGTCAGCGTTGCGCCCAATACATCCTCACAACATGGAAGTGTCGGAGGATCTTCAAGACACCTGATGCTAAACATGACGCGCTCGCCTGAAAGATCCTCACGACATGGAGATGCTGACATCGGTCGCGAAATCTTCGGAACTTCGAAAGTGAGGCTCTCGCCTCCCCCGAACAAATGGGATGCTGAAGCCCGACCAGTTTGAAGCGACATGGGTTAGTTTCGAAACAGTGGACGACTACGACGGACAACGGACGACGCAGACGAAGACGCCGACGACGACGCCGACGACGCCGACGCCGACGCCGACACCGACGCCGACACCGACGCCGACGCCGACGCCGACGACGACGACTACGAGCACGGCGACGACGACGACGGCGACGGCGGCGACGGACGAACGACGACGGACGACGGACGGACGACGGCGACGGACGACGCTGGCGACGGCGAAGGCGGCCCCTGGACACCGTCGCGGGAGGAGGAGGAGGAGGAGGAGGAGGAGGAGGAGGAGGAGGAGGAGGAGGAGCGCGCTCCGGCCAGGCTCCCGAGGCGGATCTGGAGGCGCCCTGGGCCGAGGCCCGGGGCGGAGCAGCACGGCCCCGAGGAGCTCCGTCGGGCGCCGCTGGCAGGCCCAGAGAGGGCCCGCGGCGCCCACGCTTCTATGGCTATGCGCTCGACGCGCGAGCGACTTGCGCGGCGGCGACGGCGACGCCGCCGACGACGGGCAAGCAGGCGGCGCGGGCGGTCGGAAATGCATGCCCTCCCCAATGCCGCCTGCCTCCGCGTCCCTCCCCCTCACCCGCCTCCGTGTGCAGTCTCACTGCCCCCCCGTCCCGCCCCTCCCCCTCCCCTGCACGCCCTCTCGTGTCCGAGTCCCCTCCTCACTGCCCCTTCCTTGACACGAGCCGTGCCTTCGGGAGCGTTGCGCGCCAAGGAGATGACTACGCATGCTATCACAGACACCTGGGCCTTTTGTGGAGCTCCCTGTGGGGCCACGAAACGCTGTACTGGGTGGCGCGGACGCGTGTGATCACAGCCACTGGGGCCTTCGGAGGAGCTCCCGATGGGGCCACAAAGCGATGTACTGGGTGGCGCGTGCGCGTGTGATCACAGCCACCTAGGGCCTTCGGTGGAGCTCCCTGTGGGGCCACGAAACGCTGTACTGGGTGGCGCGGACGCGTGTGATCACAGCCACTGGGGCCTTCGGAGGAGCTCCCGATGGGGCCACAAAGCGATGTACTGGGTAAGGAGAGGGAGGGGGGAGGAGGAAGGAGAGGAGACGCGGGGCGCTGTGTCTCCAAATCGAGGACCTAATACCATAACATGGTGGGGGAACATGTGTGCTCAGAACTGTTGGGCGTGGACCCATTCCAGATTCCAGCGCGACCAGCAGATCTCGAATTACGCTCAGATCCCCTGCGTATGCCTCAAACTAAGTGGTGGGCAGCGTGTCCCTTCAGAGCTCCGCTGCAGAGAGAGAGTGTGACAGGGAGGGGAGATGAGAGAGAGAGAGAGAGCAAACAGATCGAGCTGCAAACACTTGGCAAAGCCGTGGCAAGCTGGGAGAGCACCCCGCGTCTGCGCCTCGAACAGGCACCACGGGGCGTCCTTGTTTGCCCACCGTGATTAAATTGCACGATGGCCCTGCGAGTGATGCGAAACACGTCTTGTGCTGAGGGGCGGCGTGCACAACCTTGGGTGCAGTGCTTGTGGCAAGTATCCCAGCAAGCACATGCCCCCCCAACACTCAAACTCCAAGACTGTGGATGCGGGCGTGGGCGCCTGTTCTGGCCCAGCGCGCAGCACGGAACCAACCCATGTGCCAGCTCTTGGCACGGCGCTTGGGTAAAACAAAGGGTACTAGAACGACCGACATTGAGACTGCAAAAGTGCACCAAGACCAATGCAACCCTGAGAAAAAGAGGGAATGTAACGGGACTGTTGGGACAGTTGGGACAGTGGGGACAGTGGGACAGCGGTTGGGACCGTTGGGAAAGAGGGGAGAGCGGGACCGTGGTTGGAACAGTGGTGGGGTCAGTGGGGACAGTGGGACAGTGGTTGGGGCACTGGTGGGGACAGTGGGGACGGTGGTGGGAACTGTGGGGGGGAAAGTGGTGGTGAGGACAGTGGTGCTGGGAACCGGTAGTGACCCCGCCCGGTTTTCTGGAGGGGGGGGGGTCGATTCGGTAGTGACCCCCCCCGGTTGTCTGGAGAGGGGAGGAGGGGGTTCGAACCAGTAGTGACCGCCTCCCGGTTTTCTGGAGGGGGCGGGGAGGGGTTCGAATCGGTAGCGACCCCCCGCTGGTTTTTCGGGGGAGGGGGGACGGGTTGGGAACCCCCAGTGACCCCCCCTCGATTTTCCGCCAGCAGCGGTAGAACACGCTCTTTCTAAGATCACAAAGGGCCCCGGGCCCAAAATTGCATGCGTGCTTGGGCGTCCCCGGCACTTCTGGGGCGTTCTGCGTGGGCCTCTGGCGCGGAAAACCGGCGCAGGGGGGGCCCCAAAACAGGCCGAGGACCCCCAAGACGTTTCTCCAGGGGGGGCCCCGAGCCGCCCCGAGATCTCTCCCGGACGCCCAGAAGGGCCCCAAGACTGCCGAAGAGGCCCCCGGGAAGCTTCAGTGGTGGGAGCCTCACGAGTACCCCCCAAGAGGGCCCCGAGGACCTCCCCTCCGCTCCGACCCCACGTGGGAGGCCCACGGGAGCCCGCCCCCGCGCCGCGCGGCCTTGGCCGTGCGATTTCCCGCGCCGCTGGGGAGAAGGGGGCAGGCGGAGGGTGTGCAGCGCCGCCGGAGCAACTCGATGCAACGCAGTGGGAGCAGATCTGCACCGGCGAGGCTGGCCTCGGCATTCCTCGGCGGTTCTGTGCCCCCCCCACCCGCACACACACCACAAGGAAGCCGACCCACTTGGCAAACAAAAGGGCCGGCTCTCCGTGAATGCAAACTGCGCTCGACAACGCCCCGATTGCAGGCAGCGTTCGGTCGCCAATCATCGCTTTGATCTTTGAGCTGAGGCCCTGGGCTGCACGCGGGCTGGCGGTCGGCACCGACCTCTTACTGCGCCGCCGCAACGCCGTGCGCGCCCCGCAGCAGACCAGGGCTGGCCTCCTTCACATGTCCCGCTCGGGTATCCGAGCACAGCACGTCAAGGTGGTCTGGCGGCCAGGGAAGACCCACCTCGCGTGCTGTGCTGGGATATCCGAGTACAGCATGTGAAGGTGGCCTGGCGGCCAGGGCCGACCCCATTCACATGTTCTGCTCGGGTATTCCAGCAGAGCATGTCAAGGTGGTCTGGCGGCCGGGGCCGACCCCCGTTCACATGTCCTGTTCGGATTTCCGAGCAGAGCATTGGAAGGTGGTCTGGCGCTAGGGAAGACCCCCTTCAAAGGTCCTTCTCGGACATCCGAGCAGGGCGAATGAAGGTGGTCGGCCCCAGCCGCCATCGCAAGAGCGCGCGCTCGCGCATGACATGCTCTGCTCGGATATCGAGTAGCGGCTGTCATAAGCGAAATTGGTGGGGACGCCGTGCCGAAGCAGCGCCAAGCTCGTCACGCAGCATTCCAAAGACACTTAGTTTCGCTCGGAGATCCGAGCGGAGCATGTGAAGGGGGTCGGCCCCGGCTGCCAAACCACCTCACATGCTGTGCTCGGATATCCGAACAGGACACGTGAAAAAGGTCAGCCCTGGCCGCTAGACCACCTTCGCATGCTGCGCTCGGATCCCCAAGCAAAACATGAAGGAGGTCGGCCATGACCGCTGGACCACGTAAACATGATCTTCTCCGACACTCGACCAAAACATTGTGAAGCGGGTCGGCCCCGGCTGCCAGACCAGCCCACCAGGCGCTCGCGCGCTCTTGCCGATGGCGAGCGGGGGCCCGCGGCAGGGTTAGGAAGCAACTAGTGTCTAAAAACGGTTAAAACATTTGTTTGGAATACAATTTAAGAAATGGTTGCCCCCAGCGCTTTAGTGCGCCTATAGAAAACAAAAAAGGGAGGCGGGGCAAACTGGATCGCTGGATACGTCCCCGCGACCGCCCTGGCGCCGTGCGTGCAGCGGCAGATTCCTGCGCACCCCCACTTGGCGTCAGGCCACGCCTGCCACGCCCTGCGACCCCAGCGTGGATAGAGACTGCGCTCAGGGACCACTCCCTGCGCACCGCGCGCCCTGTCTGGGTTGCGAAGCGGCGCTGAATACGCAAATGCGGCACGCCGCTGGCATTTTTTATACAACGGGGTCGATGTTTAACTCCAAAACCCAATGGCGAACACTCGAAGTAACAATTCTTGACGCTTCGCGTATCCCCAGAAGGGTGCGCCCTTCCACTCGCTGGATCTGGGCTGACGCATCTCAATTGTGGAAGGTTCTCCTGCCTACATGTTTCCACACCCTGGATGCGTGTTCTGGCGTCGCGACTTTGATCCGCCGTCAGGCTCTTCCGCTAGACTTGTGTCTCCAGTCAGTCTGTGTTACCCGTCAGACTCCCTGGATCGACGTCCTCGGGACCGTTCCTACTTGTTCGTATCCAAACTGCTGGGAACGCTTTACGCGCCATTTTGGCTGCGCTCGGCTTCCTCGGTGCCTGTCTTCAGCCTCCCTGGATGCGCCGTTGCATGTCTCGTTCAGGGGCTGTTCTGCAGACTCCCTGGATTGCACGCTGGCTCTGACGCCCTGGCACGCTGCTGCCTGCCGCCTGATCGCGGCCTCGCGCGCGCCCGCCGTTAGTCGCGGCCGCAGCCCGCCCGCGACCGCCCGCCGCTGGCGCTTCCGCCTGCGGCTGTAAAAAAAAGAAGTATCCCCAGCAGCCCATCCAGAATTGATTGCCAGTTTTCTTGACGCCTCTTGGAGGCTATCTTGAGCCATGCTCGGCTAGAGGCTCTCGGAGGCTATCTTGAGCCATGCTCGGCTATCTTGGGCCATTTTGAGGCTTCCTTGAGGGCCCTTTGAGGGTTGTCGGAGGCTATCTTCAGCCATGCCTGGCTATCGTAAGCCATTTTGAAGGCCATCTTGGGGTATCTGGGGCTCTCTTGGAGCCATCTTGGGCCAAAAAGAACGGGGTGGAGGGTTTTTTGGAAAGGCTGGGAGGCCTGTTGGGGCCATCGTGGGCCCCATGGCTCAAAAAGAGGAGGTCCCTCGACCGCCCCCTTCGGAGGCTCAAAGATGGCGTCTGTTGGGCGATCTTGGGGCGTTCTTGGGCGCCTGTTGGGCGATCTTGGGGCCCCGTGGGTCTTTTTGGGCCCCTCCCGGGGCGAGTCTTGGGGCCCAGTTGGGGCTCTTTGGGGGGTCTGGGGGGCCTCTTGGGGCCGTCGTGAGCACCACGGCCCAAAAAGAGGGGGGGAAGAACCCCCCCCCTTTCGGAGGCTCTCAAACGGCATCTCATATTGGGGCCCTCTTGGGGCGATCCTGGGCGCCTCTTGGGCGATCGTGGGGTCGTCTTCGGCCTTTTTGGGCCCCTCTTGGGCATCTGTTGGGCCATCCTGCGGCATCCATTGATTCCCGCTCGGCTTTTGAACGGTTTGGGCATATTGTTTGAACGGTTTTCGAAGTAACATGAGCCATCTTGGAGGCCATCTTGCGACTTCGAAGCCCTCTTGGAAAAATACAATATTGGGCCATCTTGGGCGCCCGAACGCCTCGATACCCCCCCCTCTTTTCCTGGCCCAGGGGAGGGGGTAGGGGGAGGGGCTTCAGTGGAAGAGAGAAGAACCAACGCGCTATATCACCTAAGCCCGCGCGCTCCCGTTGTATAAAATCTATCAGTGGCATGCTGCCGCCGCGCGCGCGCGAAATTTCACCCCGTTGTATAACATCTATAAGCGGCATGCCGCCGCCGCGCGCGCGCTGGCGCTTGGCATTTTTGCATTCAGCGTCGTATATCCACATTGGGATGTTCCCGCCTTCCGATCAGAGAATGGATCCCACCAACCATCTGGGCTTACGTGGTATAGCGCGTTTGTTCTTCTCTCTGCCACTGAATACCCTCCCCCATACCACCTTCCCTGTGCCAGGAAAAAGGGGGGCACCGAGGCGTTAGAGCGTCCAAAATTGCCCAAGATTGCTCCAGGAGGGCTTCGAAGTGGCATAATGGCCCCCAAGATGGGCGAATATAGCCTCCGACATACCCCCAAGGAGGCCCCAAGGCAGCCCCAAGACGGATCCAAGTGCCCTTCAAGCCCTTCACGGCGCCCTCCAAGATGCCAGAACCGTTGAAAAGCCTATGGAAAAACAATATCGTTGGCAGTATCGCCGCTTCGTTTCCGATGGGCTTTGGGATCCTCAAGAGAGGGGCCCGAGAACGCCGAAGACGGCCCCAACATCGCCCAAGAGGCGCCCAAGAGCGCTCAAAGAGCGCCCCAAGATGCCGCTTGAGAGCCTCCGAAGGGGGGGCCCGAATTTCCCCCCTCTGTTTGGGCCGTGGTGCTCAAGACGGCCCCCAGGGGCCTCCCAGACCCCCCAAAGAACCCCAAGAAGGCTCCAAGAGGCCCCCCAGCCTGTCCCCAAAACCCCGCCCTGTTTGGCCCAATGTGGCCCCAAGGGAGCCCTAGACAGGCAAATATGTTCAAAAATGGCCGAAGATGGCCAAGCATGGCTCAAGAGACAGACCTCCAAGAGGCCTCGAGGCAGCCTCAATATGGCCCAAGATAGCCGAGCATGGCTCAAGATAGCCTCCAAAGGGGCCTCAAGAAAACTGGCAATCAATTATGGATGGGTTGGTGGGATACGAAAAGCGTCAAGAATTCATTCTCTCATCGGAAGACAGGAACATCCCCAGGTGAATATACGACACGGAATGCAAAACTGCCAATCGCCAGCGAGCGCGCGCGCGGCGGCGGCATGCCGCTGATAGATGTGATACATCGGGAGCGATGTAGCACTCCTAAACCCAATGGCAACAAAAACAGAATGTAAACATTCATTCTCTGATCGGAGAACGGGGACGTCCCCATGTGGATCTGCGACACGGAATGCACACATGCCAATCGCCAACGCGCGCGCGGCGGCGGCATGCCGCTGGTAGATTTGATGCAGCGGGAACGATGTTGAACTCCAAAACACAATGGCGAAAACCCAATGTAAAAAATCATTTTCTAATCGGACAACGGGAACATCCCCATGTGGATATGCGACACATGTTGAACTCCGAAATCCAATGGCAAAAAAAAAAACCATGTAAAAATTCATGTTCTGATCGGAAGACGGGAACATCCCCATGTGGATATGCGACACTGAATGCACACATGCAAATCGCCAACGCGCGCGCGCGCGCGCGGCGCGCGCGCGCGCGCGCGCGCGCGCGGCGCGGCGGCATGTCGCTGACAGGTTTGATTCAAAGGGAGACAGGTGAACTCCCAAATCCAATTGCGAAAACACAATGTAAAACATATTATGTGATCGGACAACGGGAATATCCCCATGTGGATATGCGACAATGAATGCATACATGCCAATCGCCGACGCGCGCGCGCGCGCGCGCGCGCCGGCGGCGGCGGCGGCGGCGGCATGCCGCTGATAAGCTTGATTCAACGGGAGCGAGGTTGAACTCCAAAATCCAGTGGCGAAAACCCAATGTTAAAAATATTCTCTGATCGGAAGACGGGAACATCCCCATGTGGATCTACGACACTGAATGCACATATGCCAATCGCCAGCGCGCGCGTGCGCGGCGGCGGCATACCGCTGCTAGATGTTATACCACGGGAGCGATGTTGAATTTCAAAACCCAATGGCGAAAACCCAATGTAAAAATTCATGTTCTGATCGGATGACGGGAACATCTCCATCGGCATTCTCCCTGGTACCGCGGTATATACAAATGGCATCGATCGGCATCAATGGAATTTGTTCCAGGGGAGCAAATAAAAAATAGTTATTCGGATGCGAATTGACAGTCGGGATCCGAGGTGGGGGGGAGGGGGTGGTCATCATTTTTTGAACCGGTTTTGGACATTACTGGGAGGTTCTCGTCGAAAAGATTGAGGATCCAGCCCCATTTGGGAGCTGTTACGCTGGAATGGGCCTCGGACTAAGCAGGATCAAGCCAGATCAAGAGGGGTTAAGCGGGATTAAGCCGGATCCAGCGGCACTAAGCTGGAGTAAGCCTGATTTCGGACCAGGGCGAAAACAGAATTTCACCTCCATGGAGTTGCATCCGAAGGCAAGGGTGGACTACCTTTGCTCGGATATCCAAGCAGGACACGTGGAGGGGATCGGCCCCGGGCTGCTGCGGGGGCGCGCGCGGCGAGGCGGCGGCGCAGTGAGGGGTCGGTGCCGACAGCCAGCCCGCCTGCAGCCAGCAAGTCGAAAGGCAGAACGATGACTTGTCATCCGAGCGCTGTCTGCATTCACGGAAAGCCGACCCATTTGGTACCAAGTGGGTAGATTTCCTGGACCCCAAAACGCCCCAAGAGGCTCCCGAGAGGCCCCCCAAACGGCCCAAGAGGGCCCCAAGACGGCCCAAGAGGCGCCCAAGACGGCACAAGAGGGCCCCAAGACGGCCCCAAGAGGGGGACCACGAACCCGAAAAGTTTAGCCTTCCGCCCCAAGAAGCTCCCAGGAGGCCCCCAGTGCCCCCCAAGAAGCACCAAGAGGCCCCCAAGAGGTTCCCAAGAGGCCTCCAAAAGGACTCCGAAAGGGCCCCAATAGGACTCCCAAGAAGGCCCAGAGACGCCAAATAGAGAGCGACCGGTCACGCAAAAAGCTCTTCACACCAAGGCTCCCAAGAGCGAACGGTGACGTACACAAGCTGCTAAGACCAAGGCTCCCAGCAGAGAGCGGTGACGTACCAAGTTCCTGACACCAAGGCCCAGCCAAAGCTCAGGAACGGGCGGGAACGCAACAATCTCTGAACACCAAAGCTCCCAAAAGCGAGGGGTGACGTCACAAGGTCTCAATGCCAAAGCTCCCTGTACGAACGGTGGTGTGAATACTTCCGATTTCTGTTGGGCCAAGTAAGGGAACGAGCGAGGTACGAGTGATGACGTCCTGGTGTGGGCGAAGCCCTAAAAGGAGGGGTTCCAGGGGAGGGGGGTACCGCGAGCAAATGAGTGTTAATGGCCGTTTTCGGGTTTTCCCTCTGGTTTGTGCATGTTATTCGTGATTCCCCCCAAGACGGCCCAAGAACGCTCCAAGAGAGCCCAAGACCGCCCAAGACGGCCCAAGAGCCCTCCAAGAGGCCCCCAAGAGGCGCCCAAGGGGCGTCCCAAGAGGGCCCCAAGAGGGCAGAATCATTGATGTAGGAAAACGTAGAATGTTTAGCATATACGGTTTTTCGGCTTTCACGGCGTTGACGACGGCCCAAGATGTCCCCAAGACCGCCCCAAGACGGGCCAAGAGGCTCCCAAGAGGCCCCCCAAACGGCCCAAGAGGGCCCCAAGAGGGTCCAAGAGGCGCCCAAGACGGCCCAAGAGGGCCCCAAGACGGCCCCAAGAGGGGGACCACGAACCGAAAAGTGCAGCCTTTCGCCCCAAAGCGCTCCCAGGAGGCCCCAAGAGCCCCCCAAGAAGCCCCAAGAGGCCCCCAAGAGGCGTCCCAAGTGGCCACCAGGAGGCCAAAATCATTGATTCCCCATGAGAAATGTACATGTTTAGCATACAAGGTTTTTCGGCTTTAACGGCGTTGAAGACGGTCCAAGAGACCCCAAAGACCGCCCAAAGACGGCCCAAGAGGCTCCCAAGAGGCCCCCAAAACGGCCCAAGAGGGCCCCAAGACAGCCCAAGAGGCGCCCAAGACGGCACAAGAGGGCCCAAAGACGGCCCTCAGAGGGGGACCACGAACCCGAAAGTCTAGCCTTTCGCCCCAAGAAGCTCCCAGGAGGCCCCCACAGACCCCCAAGAAGCCCCAAGAGGCCCACAAGAGGCCCCCAAAGGGGTCAAGAAGGCCCGCAATAGGAATCCCAAGAAGGCTCGGAGAAGCCAAATAAAGAGCGATCGGTACCGCAAAAAGCTCTTCACACCAAGGCTCCCAAGAGCGAACGGTGACGTAAACAAGCTGATAAGACCAAGGCTCCCAGCAGGGAGCGATGACGTAACAAAATCCTGACACCAAGGCCCAGCCAAGGCTCAGGAACGGGCGGCAACGCAACAATCTCTGAACACCAAGGCTCCCAAGAGCGCGGGGTGACGTAACAAGCTCTCAACGCCAAGGCTCCCAGTACGAATGGTGGTGTGAGTAATTTCGGTCAAATTGTAGAAGTGCTCTTTCCGTTTCCGTGCCGGCCCAGGTGACGGAAAGAGCGAGCGAGGTACGAGCGAGTGACGTTGAGTTGGGGCGAAGCCCTTCTTAGGGGGGGGTGCAGGGGGGGGGGGGGGCGAGGCGCAGGCAGGAAGATTGGTCTAATAGCCCGTTTCCCTCGTATGTTTTCGAGTGAAGCGGCTCCCGGGAGGCTCCCATGGCTCGTTTTTTGTATTTGTTTCAAGTGAAGCGGCCCGAGGGCCCCAAGACGGCCTAAGAGGGCCCCAAGACGGCCCCAGGAGAGTTTCAGATGGCCGCTGGACGGTCCAAGAGGGTCTCGAGACGACCCCAGAGGTCCTCAAGAGGGCCCCCGAGAGGGCCTCAGGAGGCCAAAAATCTTCATTACCCTGGGATGTTTGACGGTTTTTCGGGTTCTCCCCTTTTCCGTCCCAGAAAGGACCCAGACGGCCCGAGAGGCCCCAAAGATCGTCCCAAGACAGCCCCAGAGGCGCCCCAAATTCGCCCAAAACGGTCCAAGAGAGCCCCCAGACGAGCCCAAGACGGCCCAGAGGCCCGAAATATCGTCCCAAGACGGTGCCGCCGGCGCCGCAAACGGGCGGAGCAGGAGGAGGAGCAGGAGGAGGAGGAGGAGGAGGAGGAGGAGGAGGAGGAGGAGGAGCAGGAGGAGGAGGAGGATGAGGACGGAGGACGGGAGGACGACGAGGAGGGAGGAGGAGGAGAGGGAGGAGGAGAGGAGGGGGAGGAGTAGGAGGAGGAGAAGGAGGAGGAGGAGGAGGAGGAGGAGGGGGGGGAGGAGGAGGAGGAGGAAGAGGAGGAACGAGGACGAGGCCAAGAGGGGGGGGAGGGAAGGTAGAAGAGGGGGGGGAGGAAGAGGAGGAGGAGGAGGAGGAGGAACGAGGACGAGGCCAAGGGAGGAGGAGGGAGGTAGAAGGAGGAGGGGGAGGAAGAGGAGGAGGAGGAGGAGAGAAAGGAGTAGGGGAAGGAGGAGGAGGAGGAGGAGGAGGAGGAGGCAGAGGAGGCGGACGAGGAGGAGGAGGCGGAGGCGGAGGCGGAGGCGGAGGCGAAGGAGGAGCGAGCGAGCGAGCAGAAGCCGAGAGGCGGTCGGACGGGCCCGCGCACGGGCCGAGGGCTCGCAAGAGCCGAACCCGAGACCTCAGATGGCTGCAAGAACGGAGCCACAAGGGCCCAGAACCGCCTTGCAGCCTCCGAGGTCTCAAGTCCAACCCTTGCGGACGCCTAGGGAAGCGGGCCTCGCGCCCGCCAGGGAGCACGGAGCCTGCGCCAGGCCCGTGCTCACCAGCTCGCAGCCCTCCGACGGCGCTCCCAGGGCGCCGAGGGCTCCCAGCGAGTCCAGCACGGTGCCGAAGTCCAGCACGGTGCCGAGCTTCGCCTGGCCCAGCAACTCCAGCAGGAGGAAAAAGCCAAAAACGCCGAAGGTGTCGGCGGAAAAGCTAACCAAGTTCAGCCAGGCTGGATCAAACACCACGACGCCCGAGCTGCAATGTCCAGCAAAACCCCCCCCGCCCCTGCATGCACTGTTGCCCGCCCGCGACCAGGTCCAGCGTGCGGGTGCCCAAGCAGGGGCCAGAGGGGTGGCGACACGAACCTGGGCATACCAGGATTTTGATGGCAAACTCCAAGCCGTGTCGCTACACCATATCAGGGTCGACATCATCATCACTGTCGTCATCTCTTGGAGCTCCCAACTCCAAAGCTTCAGGGAAGGTGAGTCCGTGGTCGAGAAGTACAGCGGACGTGTCTAAATATCTCTGCGGCTCCGCTCGAAACTTGCCTTTCGGACGGAAGTCAATGTCAGGCTGGTCGCTCAGAGGGTCCTTCCAACCTTTGGCTCGACACATGATTGCACGAACCTTCGCAGAGGGCCTCCTGCCGCACATCAACTTGATATCTTTGTGCAGTGTCTGGGGGTGCCGCAGGTTCTCAAAGTGCCGAGTGTTCTCCTCAATCCTGCCGCTGCCCCCTTCTCTGCCACAACAAACGTGATCGAGCCCTCGATGAGTCAGGCTTCCAGTGTCGGCATACTTGCAACAGCTGGTGCAGAAAACCAATGACCGATCATGACCGACCACAGGGTACTCAAGTAACGCATGCTTCTGGACCAACCACGGCCACGGCAAACTTGCCTCTCGCGAGGCCGCGATCTGCTGCGGAGTGGCAAGCCCTTCATCCTCAGGATCAGGCTCTGGGAAAACGTAATCCCTGAACTGCTCATCCTGCTCGTGAAACCACACCTCGAACTGAGCAATGTAGCCCAATAACAGCTTGTGCAAGCGCATGGCCCCGCGCACGAGCCTCTCCTGCACGTCAGATGCCGCGTGGAAAGACGCCCCTGCCTTGGCCAAGTCATCGGCCTCAGCATTGCACTCCCTGTCGAACTGGCTGATCAGCCCGTTCCTGACGTCTGCCTCGGACGTGTGAGCCTTGACGTGAAAAACTGGCGCCCGACAGAAATCATCATTCAGAGCCGTCCTGCGCCACATGTGAGCTCGAAGGTTGCCAGGCCCACAAGCCGCGGCCAGACGGTGGCAGCAACCCACCGAGCCCTTGCAGTCGGATAAGACCACGTATGAGCCCATGACCAGCTCGCTGGCCTTCAGCAGCGCGTAGTCCTCCCCGTCGCGGGCTACCTGACTGGGCCCCTCGCGTCTAGGGACAGCTCCATGGTATCTGGCCACTCGTCTCCTCTCGGCGTCGTACACCACAACTGCCCATCCAGCTGATCTCAGCTCGGGCGTGCGAACCGAGAAAGCACTCCCGTCCACGAAGACGTAGCCCCCGTTGACCGAGGTGACCCCTCGCCGATCCACGTCAATCATATCATGCCGCGAAGATCGGCCTCCACCGTGAAAGGCCTGACCAGGGTGTGGGAGCAAGCCTCGCGCGAAGCGGTCCTGCCTGTCCTCAGGCTCCTTCAGCATCCTCTGGGCCGCTCGACGGACCTCTGGCGGGATCAGCATCTGGCGCTGGGCCGCGAACGCGTCGCACACAAAGAAGCGGTGAAAGAGGGTGCCAGGCGCCGACTGACAGCGCGTGCAGAGCGAGGAGTGCCCCGCAAAGGCCCTGGCAATCCTGACCTGAGTCCAGTGACCTCCAGTGATCACCCCTCGCAGCGAGCGCCGCTGATGGGGCGACAACTTCTTTCCGTGGAGCGTCTCCGATATCGGCTGCCAGGAAATGGGGCCTGTTCTGGTCGAACCTGACCCCTGAAGGGTTGCCAACGCATCCCGATCAATCTGCCGACGCACCCCCAGCTTGACAACCTGAGCAATCCAACTGGCCGAGTAAAACTTAAGATCCCAGGTCGTTCCCTCATCATCGACAAGCGTGACTGGGTCCAGCAACTTCCAACAGATCCTGTGCAAGCTGATCATCAGCGCTGCAATGGGGTTCCTGCATTTCAACCAAGCTTGAGGATCGTCCAGCAGAGGAAGCGCTGCCACCATTAATGCCGATACAACCGACGAGGTGATCGACCCAGTGGTCATAATAACAATGTACGTGTGTATGGCATCGGAGGTGGCTATCACCAGAGGGTCGTTGTGCCAACCGTTCTCCGCACACATAAGAGATAGGCCCACTGAGGCCCCAGGCTTGAACCGAGCGCCCGCGTTGAGAAAGGACATTCGGAGCTGCTGTATCCTGCTATTGGGCACCCCTGCTATGGAGCATCCCCACAAGGCCTTGGAGAGAACCCCTGACCGATGAACTGCTGAGCGCTGCCTCCCGAGACCCTTGAGCGCCAGTAATCTGACCCCTTTCTGCATAGCGTCACGAATACGAGTGAGCTGAGTGCCGATACGCCGATAACGACCATCGACTGCATCGCCCCCAAGATCTCGATGGAATTGACCCCGACCTGGAAAGGGAACTCCCACCGGCCACAAATCGGCAACCTCATCTTCGATCAGGCTGAAAGTCTCAGCGTCGTTACACAAGAAGCCCATCTTGTCCCAAGACAGCGGTAGCCCTCGGGCCTGCAGCAGGCCCACCGTCTCCTTAAAGGCCAAACTGAGCTCACGAGCAACTGTCTGGGGCCCCCCGACCGCGTGTAAGCTGATGTCGTCGATCAGGTTTTTGATCCGAATCGAGTTGCAGCGTGCCCCCACATGTCGAAGAACCGTCACCGTCATGAGCTTCGCGAGCCCAGTAGCACACGAACAGCCAGCGACAATTGTTCCGTTGGCAAAGATCTCGTGGGACGTGGAGTTCTGGTAGGAGGCCCTCCTGGGCCCTCTGTACAAAGCGCAAAGCGGCCTCAGAAGATTTTCTGGAAATCCAGTGTCCCGAGCCGCACAGAGCAGCTCAGCATGAGACACCATCTCATAAAATTTACGGAGGTCTATAAATGCACTCGCCGTTACGAAGTTAAACTCTGGAGCTGCGCTGGCTAGGACATTATGGATCCAGGCCGACTTGTCACACGAGGTCTCCGAGGAGCCACCCCAGAAAAAGGTATCTGGTAGGGTAGCTTCCCACTTGGCAACAACACGGTGGCGGAGCCTCGACCACAGACGCGCGAAGAAAGGGAGCAGGCCGATTGGCCTCACCCCTCCAGTGACCTTTGGTAGAAAGACAATAAGGGTCAGCCAGACGTCTGTGAGCTCAGGGTTACTTTCCCACGACAAGAGGAGGAGGGTGAGAGTCGAGACGAGGACCGACGGAAGTTTTTCAACCCACCTTGGATGGAAGCAGTCCCAGCCGAGCGCCGTCTTGCTCTTAAAAGAGCTGAGCACCGCCTTCACATCATCATCCGAAAACTGAGGCAGAGGCGCGGCCTGGGAAACATCCCAATCCAGAGGGTGGGGCTCATCAGACCTGGCAGAGACGACCCAAAGACTAGACCACTCCTTTAACATTTCCTGCAGAGCTTCATGACCGACAACAGGGAGCCCCTGGGCAATGTCCGCGGCCGTGGCCCCTTTGGGGCCCTTCGAAAAACGGTGGGCCAGGCTGGCCCCGTTGGAAAAAGCCAGCTCGGAATATTCCTTCCAGCTCTGCTTGGCGGCAGCAGCATCGGCGGCAGTGTGCGAAAGCACCTGGTCCTGGAGACACTTACAGACCTGGGCCCTCTTATCGGGATCCCTCAAGCCTTTCAAAAAGTCTCCAAGCGAATTGACAGTGACGCCGTCCTCCCCCGCCCAGTCCAACCCGTCCCAAACCTCAGAGTAACCAGATAGCATCCTGAGGGCACTGGCCTGTCGAGCAACCTGGGGTTCAGAAGTCTTACCCTCAGCTCTCAGCCATTGCATGGTGAGACGCCTGACAGAGAGCCACTTCTGGGTGGATGGGCTGGCTTTCCTACGGAGACTCTTCCCCCATTCGCAGGCAATCGGGACTTTTTCGAGCTTGCATCCAGCTGAGCGGCCACAAAACCTAGGCCTCTCGGCGATGGGGATAGCCAAAAAGAGGCTTAAATAGAGCTCAGCCGAAGAAAACCACCTGCGAGCGAGGCTGTCCAGCGACTCATTTTCTTCCAACTCGAAACCTGGCCAGGACGAGACATCACCAGGCACAAATGGCTGCCCAGAAGCTGGCATCAAAAACTTTTCTTGCTGCACTCTGCGATACACAAAGTTCGACCCGCCGAGACCAGCAAGCCTCAGCACCACGGCCCTGTGTGGGCCCACAGGGGTGTCGTCGATCACACCCACGCTCCTGATGAAGGGCAGCAGGATGTCGCTGACGATGTAGTAGTCGTAGTGCGACTCATTGCAAGTAGGGCGGCCGCCGTGAACAATCTCCGCATGGAGGTGACCAAGAAATCCAGCTCTGAGAAACGTGTCCCGCCCGAAACACTCTGACTCCACATTCCAGTCTCCAGCCACGATAAAGGGTAGACATGACTCGCGCAGGACTTGGATCAGAGAGGCGAAGAGCTCCAAGTTCCCAGACTGGCCAACACTGGTGATGCCATACACAGAGGCAAGTAGGATCTGCATGCTGCCAATCACCGTTCTTTGAAAAAAACATGCGAGACTTGGCGTACTCCCCATGAGGCACATAGGGGACGCTCGGCAGACTGTTGAGGCTGAGCACACCCACGCCGCTCGAGGTCGACGTCGCCGTGCTTCCAGTGATCTGGCAGCCATTGGCGAGAAAACGATACCCACGAGCATGCGACCAAGATTGAGCACTCTTTAATTGGTCGCCTCCTCTGAGGCGATGCTCTTGCACGTGGAGTACATCTGGTTGCAAATACTTATCAAACACCAGCCATTCCAGGAAAGTCTGAACAGTGGTCCACGTGTTGCCATTATAAGTAACGAGCGTGAACTCCGTCTGGTGCTGGTTCGACGAAGGAGCCTCAAAATCAGCTGCCCAACGAAGTGCCTGAGCCGCATCCTGAGCCGAACTCGAAGAAGGCTGCGACCACGGGGACGAAGACGAGTCCCCTACCACTCCAGTGGAAGATGGGGCAACTGTGCTCTCGGTCTCAATGTCCTGCTGGCGATACTCACACAACTTGAGCTCAGAATAGTCTGGAAAAGTTGCACCACCATACTTGCAGGCGTGAGCCGAGAGGCCTTGCAGAGGCTGTGATCCTGGCACACTGTTTTGTCGACCCTTGTCGGGCAAAGGCGATGAAGGAAAGAGGCCCCAGCTGGGGAGCCCACCCCGAGCGGCACCCAGGAGACCAGGGCCATGGGGTTTGGCGGAGCTGGAGCCTCCAGCGTTAGGCGCTCGCACTGTCGTTGACGAGCACCTCGAAACGAAGTTGACGCAGAAATTGACCTCGCCCCCGATGACCATGCCGTCGTCCAGCATGCGGGGGCAATCAATAGTTAGGATTGAGTAGGCGTGGGGGTCGGAAGCCGCCTGCTGCCAGCTGCTTCGCCTTCTCGCGCAGTATGGCCTCCTCCACACTCGCCTCCACGAAGTCAGCCACGTCCTTGCGCAGGGCCTCCACGTCCATGTCCTGATGGTTCCATTCGGCAGGCTTGTCAGGCTCAGCGCGGCCTGGAGTGGGCGGCGCCACCCCTGCCTCCTGCGACTTCTGCTTCTTCTCGGGCGGCTGCGAGAAGAGCTCAGCTGCCCGCGACTTGAGCGCCTCCACCAGCATGGGTGCCAGCTTGCTGGCGTCGGCGACGCCGTCCATCGAGCCCAAGCACTCCACCAACTTGGACTCGCTGAGGTATATCTCGGGCCCC
>CAUYUJ010003963.1:0-7500 GCA_963575745.1 Prorocentrum cordatum
GAAGAAGGTATTCCCACACACCCACATGCGGTGGGATGGGTGGGCCCTTGCAACAATCCTTGGGGTACCTGGGCATCGCTGACTGGTCACGCGCCAACTTCGGAGCGAGCTCTGACCACACAACCGGCAGCCCCATCTACCCCCTTGCTTATGAAGGAGGTGCCCATTATCCCCCTTTACAAGTTTCAGAGTACACAGTAATTCTCCCGCTACCTTTGGCCTCCCTGGCCTCTTCTGGGCCTTAGGCATATCATCTACATCTGGAAAGCCTTGCCTGCTGAGATTATACAAAACACCTGACAGGAGTCGAACAAACTTAATCCCGAACTGCTCAGCGGCCCTGAGTCGTTCGAGGATCTGGGGTTGGGACGGGTGACCCATCGCTCCTAACTTAGCATACCTATCGGCCTCAGAATTCCCAGCGTGCCAGTGTGGGGGGAACCCATTCCTGCTCAACCACGCCTTGGATTTATGGGACGGCATCCAGACCAGCTCAAAGTTCTCTCCCCACGTCCTCGATTTTCCAGAAAATCAGCTTCCAAATCTCAGAATATGGTTGGGACGGAAGACACATTATTTCAGCTCCTTTGTCCACGGACAGCAGCAGGTTCTTATGATCGGTGATGATGACCGCCTTCGGCCCCATCAAGCACAGGGCCATATAAAAGGCGAAATGTTCGGCGAGCCCTGCACTCTGCACCACGCCGGGCGTGGGACCATAACACACAAATCCTGCTTCGCGGGGTCCTGGAACCAATGTACAACACGACCATCCCGAACGGGTTTGCCATTCCACTTCGGGGTTCAACCCCGATCCGTCAATGAAAATCTCCAACCCCAAGTGGCCCCTGGGCCCCAGTCTTTTCTGAAACTTCTCTTCAGCCACGGATCCCACGAGCGGGGGAGGGCATTCATCTCTTCCCGAGCCTGTAACGCCATACTCGACAAGCGGACAATCTCCTGCTTCCCGACTGATATCCACAAGCTCGGCCATGTCAAAGTCTCGCCGCCAAGCAGCTTGACCATCACATTCATATATACGGTGCCGAATAGTGCCTGCCTGAGCTCCACAGCTACGACACAGGCTGGATATGGAATATCTTTCGCAGTACAGCTTGCTCTGGGTCCAGAGGCCTGCAGCAATATGCGTGACCACTAAATCTGCCTGGATATGTTCACCCCTTCCCCTCATACGCTGCAATTCCTGCTTGATAGGATCCAAATACGGCAAACAATCCCATCCAAAGTGCCTCTGCGCTTGAATCTCCTGGGCCCTGCGGAGGCTGCGATGGATGAGGCTCTTGAGGGTCTGGAGACCTATCTCGAGGAGGTCCACCACGAGCCCCTGGGTGTCTTTCCACGTCACAAAATCAACCGCCACCCAACCCATGCGCACGAGGGTCTGGATAACTGCGCCAGCAGGTCCTATCACCGAGCTCCACCCAGCCTTGGACGCGGCCGCGGCCGCTTCAAAGATGGTGGAAAGCAATTTCCGAGGGAGCCACTCTTGTCGCAGTGCTGTATACCATGTCAATAACGGTAATGTATTGACGACGAACGACGGGTCGAGGTCATACGGATCCGTTAGTAAATACTGCACTGCACGCGAGCGCCCCTTCGCTTTCCCAAACAAAACGAAGGATGCAACAGATCGTAAGATGGACAGATCCGTCGTCGACATTCCCTGGACCCTTATACCATACGTTGCTGCCGCCATCCCTCCAGCCCGAAATGCACGTTTCAGACCTTTCCTGTGATGCATAATGGAATGAAACCGACCAGCTCGCCTCCGAACGGACCAAATCCTCTGCCTGAGCGTCTTCTTCCCCTTCCTGGACTGCATCCCGAAATCGTGCCCGAGATTTTTCACCGAGGAATACGCTTAAAAGCAATACCTGGACAGAGCCTTCTGCAACTTCTGGGCAAGCTGGTCACTCGAGGCCACAATCTGGCCCTTCTTCCTGGAGATGACCAAACCTAACTGCTCGAGACGACGACACAAGTCAGGCACGGCTGTTGCGATTTTCAGCTCCACGTTCCGCATGGAGCCTATCGCCTCGACAGTGATGTCATCCACCATCACATATAGAGTGAGCGAGCTCCATCTTTCCTGCATATACAGCAAGGCATCGTGCAAAATGACCCTCAGGAGCGTCGTGGCAAACGAACACCCTGCCACGATAGATCTCGTGATCTGGATAGTGTCGGACACAATCTCACGCACTTTGACACGACGCTTACCCCCGTACACCATGAGCAAAAGCCTGATACGACGCAAACTGAAGTTATGCTTTACACACGCGTGCCACAATACATCGCGCGGGATCTTCTCATCGCATTTCTCCATATCTATAAGAGCCGACGCTGACGACGCTTGTATTGCTTTGGCTGACTCGACCGACGCTGCTTGCTGCCATATCGCTCTCTCGCAGCTCTTACCCTTAAGCCCCATAGATACACTTCAGCTCGTGTGCTCGCTCCCACTGTGCTGCTTCATACCTACGGATACGGCTTAGTACTCTGATCGCTGTCGCCAGGATGCCTATGGGCCTGTAGCCGCCATCTGGCTTCTGCAAGAAGGCAATCAGCGACGTGTCGCACTGCGCTGGGATCAGCAAGTGCGTCTCCACACACGAAAGAAACTTGGCAGACACCTCGAGCGCCTGATCGCTGAGCTTCTTCAACGCAGCAGGGCTCCACCCATCCACTCCTACGGCTGTGTTCTTTTTGAACCGTTTGAGGGCTCCCTTGATCTGCTCCAGAGTCGGGACTGGTGGGGCATCTCCAAAGGGTAGTCCTAGGTGTTCGGCCGTGAGCCGGCTAGGCTCTCCTTCGTGCCATATGATTTTCCACTCCTCCAGAAGGGACTCGACGGTGTCGACCTGGCCTGCGGGACCTCCAGAAACTCCAGTGGGGTCAGGAGCCCACCCCACAGGTTCTTTGGTGTACCTATACACAGCCCCTCCACCAACCGCCAGAGAACTATTCACCCAGTCCCTCCAAACCTTCGTCTTGGCCTGCCTGAAGCACGCCTCAACAACCTCGGCGAATTCTCGTACGGACTCAGTATACCCATCCAAATCACCAAGAGAAACGCCAGCCTGAAAACGTAACCCATCTTGAAACTTTCGCCATCCAGGAACAGCTGCTAGGTCGGATATCGGCTTACGGAGCTTGCCTACGAGATCCTTGACCCCTGACGAGTGCCAGCAGTGTTCACGCTTCCGAAGGTGTCTGAGCTCCTCTAGACGGACCTGGGACTTCCTGAGCGCCCTGGAGGCCTTGGTGCACTTGGGATAGGGGCCCTTGACATTCTCCAAAACAGGCCTTGATACCAGATGATACCCAGCTCCTCTGCCGAAATACTGCAACCTATCAGCTAAGGGAATGCCTAGGATGTCAACGAGCTCTCCTTCCATCATCGCACACATGTCCGAGTGCACAAGGTTGAACTCGGTCTGGGTTGGCCTCTCGTCGAAGCCGTGAAACCTATCTAGCAGATCACCCCAGTTCCTCTGAGGCGCAAGTCCTATTGGCCCTTCAAGGGGAAAAGGCCGAGGCAACTTTAAAACCTGCCTGGTCCGTCGATGGGTGTCCGTGGAGAGAGTTAACATTACAGGATAATGCGTTTTATTCCCTGACTCCTCCACCCTGCGACAGGACTTGATCGAGCCCACGAGGTCGTGCGAGACAATGAAAAAATCGAGCTCTCTCCACCGACCTACCCTGCACGTGGGCTGGTTGCCGTACACGACGACACCCCTAAGCTTGTGAATGATTGGCAACGCCTGCACTTCTGACGGCAACGAGTTGAAGTCCGCAGCCCAGATGAAGGGCTTCTGAGCAGCATAGAGAAATTCGCCCATCTGATTTATCAGCTGACGTCCCCGTTCTCCCTGGACTCCTTCCCCATCAGGTTGATACATACTAGCTACATATAATCCCCCTCGTACTCCTCCATTAACCCATACAATGGAACTCCGAGGATTCATAAGGTGATTGTGGGGCCCCACGACGGAGCCCATGCCGACGTGGTGCTTCACCGCGATGCCGACCCCAGACGACACCCCCTTCTCACCATTCTCCCCTGTACGCACAGCTGGTGTCATTCGTAACTTCCAGCCGTCCGAACGCACACTGCTCTCACTCTGAGGTATGCGCTCACGCAAAACTTTGCACTCCTGGAAGCACATCACATGAGCACCCGCCAGAGCTGGATCGGTCAGGGCATGCTGGGTACCTGACCAACCCGACGTGTTGACTGTCACAAAGGACCATGAAGAGGCCGAACTTGATGCAGAACCTGAGTCCGACTCATCAGACGAGCCTGCACTTGGCACACAAGGCGTGCTAAAGACTCGCCTGGCCCTCGACTTCCTTGCCCTTGCCGATACCCTTGGCCAGGAGAGCTTGGGCCTTCTCACGTAGCTCCTTACTGCTGCGTCCGAGAGGCGAGCCCTTGCCTTGCCCAAGTCCTTTTGCTGCATCCTGTCCTGGGGGGGCCTGAGACGCCGCCGCCGCCGCACCGCCGTCCGCCGCCGATGCCACGCCCGCCGATGCCCCATCTCCCTCCCCAGCCGCCCTTCCATCTCGTCGTCGCTTGCCCGCAAGTCGGGCCCGTAGTTCTTCCTGCTCCCTCTGGGCGGCCTCGGCCTTGGCCTTGAGCTCGCCGAACAGGTTGGTGGCCAACTCCCTAAACTGAGTTTTGAGTCGAGCCTCCCGATCTTTAGCTTCTTTGACGTCGGACTCCTGCAGATCAATATATTCTCCCAACCCGAATAAATCATCCCCACAAGATAAGTCCCAATCGGTGTCCTTGCCACTGAGAATATCACCCAAGGAGACCACCTTCTTGGCTGATGCGGCACCCTCAGGCTGAGCTGAGGATATGGTGCAGTGGAGCTCGGTGATCGCCTGCTTGTAGATCTCCTCCTGCGCCGCCAGCTCAGCCATGGTGGTGGACACGACCTCCTGCTGCTTCTGCACTTGCTCGTGCATATCTGCCAGCGTCGTGGTCTGGACCCGCAGCTCCCCCTCCAGCTTGACGATGGAGCGATTTGCTTGGTCAGCACGAATCTGTGGGGAGACTGCGGTGCGGTCCTTGGCCACCAACACCGACTCGTAGTACTGTGCGAGGGGAGCATTATTCCCTTTGTTGGCCAACTCGATGATTTGTCGCACATCCTCAATGGATAAATCTGGCACTGGGTCCTTCCCTCCTGCCTGGGCTCCGACTGGCAACGGACACTTGCCACCAAGCCCAAGAGGAAAATCGCCCAGCTTACCTTGGTTCCAACCATCTCGGTCAGTCCCTTTGCCCTTCCTGGCCTTCTTCTGCTCGCCTGTCTGCCAATGAGCACCGCAATGCTTGCAGTGCACCTGGTTCCACTCCGTTTTACTGCACCCACAACGCTCGCAGCGCCACATGTGAGAACTGCTGCCATCCCAAGAATGCTGAGGAGCCATCAGCAGAAACAAAGTACAGTGAATACAAGGGGCGCGGGTCCCTGTGACCAGCTCGAGCCCCCACCCCAGGGGAAGGGAAGCCCCCAGGCAATGGCCTTGAGCCAAAATGGCTACGGATCTCTCCTCCTCCTCCTCCTCCTCCTCCTCCTCCATCCTCCTTCTCCTTCTCCCCCCCTACACAATATGAGTACTACTCTCCTCTCTCCCCTGATGGCGTCCGGAAGGTATTCGGCCCCCCTCCGCGTAGTTTTTTCTTACGCACAGAATCCCAGGACATGGATTTTCGCTTGGGCTTTGTTTCAAATGTTGCTCCCGCTGAAGCGTTGGCCTCATTGTCGGGCTTCCGCTCGTTCCGAATCGTGCTCCCGCTGCAGTGCTGGCCTTCCTTCCAAATAAGCTCCACAGTCTAGAAAATGGCCCCCCGAAAAAACCGTCGGAAGTGATTACACACTCGGTGCCAATTCGTTGATTTTTGGGCCGCAGAAGCCCCCCCCCACTTTGGGGCGTCGTCGCTTTCAGGAAATCCGCCGATCCGGCGTGTGAGTTTCCAGGGGCGTGGGCTTGAGCTTGCTCAAGCTTCGCTCTGTCGAGGGGGGGGGGGGACTGACGCCATTCAGGCCCGGGAGGGAGGAGGGGGGGAGGGGGCTGACGCCATTCAGGCCCGGGAGGGAGGAGGGGAGGGGGGGGGGAGGGAAACGCCATGAGGAGGGGGGGGCGGGGGGGAACGCCATGGCTGACAAGTCGGGGAGAGGGACCTTCGCTCTGTCGGAGGGGGAGGGGGCTAACGCAATAGCTGACGCCATTGAGGCCCAGGAGGGGGGAGGGGGCGGGGGGGAGATTCGGCCCGGGAGGAGGGGGTCGGAAGGGGGGGGAAGCTGACGCCATAGCTGACGCCATAGCTGACGCCATTCAAACCCGGGAAGGGGGAGGGGGGCGGGAGCTCGCTCAAGCTTCGCTCTGTCGGTGGGAGGGGGAGGCGGCTGACGCCATAGCTGACGCCATTCAGGCCCAGGAGGGGGGAGGGGGGAGGGGGGGAGGGGGACGCCATGGCTGACTCCATTCAGGCCCGCGAGGGACGAGTCGGGGAGGGGGGGGGGAGGGCTGACGCCATGGCTGACGCCATTCAGGCCCCGGAGGGGGGAGGAACGGGGGAGCTCGCTCAAGCTTCACTCTGTCGGGGGGGGGGGGCTGACGCCATGGCTGACGCCATTCAGGCTCGGGAGAGGAGAGTGGGGGGGGGGGGGCGACGCCATGGCTGACGCCATTCACGCCCGGGACGGGGGATTCGGGAGGGGCGGGGGCTGACGCCATGGCTGACTCAAGGCTTTACTCTGCTCGGGGGGGGGGGCTGACGCCATGGCTGACGCCATTCAGGCTCGGGAGAGGAGAGTGGGGGGGGGGGGGGCGACGCCATGGCTGACGCCATTCACGCCCGGGACGGGGGATTCGGGAGGGGCGGGGGCTGACGCCATGGCTGACACCATTCAGGCCCGGAAGGTGGGAGGGGACATCCCATGAGTTTGGCTGCTCACGCGAGATCGTCACCTTCGAATATCCGAAGGTTGCCCAAGCGAGTTCCACAGCTCGATCTTGTGAGGATGTCTCGAACGACCGTTCTGCTTTTCAACAAAAAAGGTCATCCGTTGCAAGCAGAGTCGGTAGCACCCCGAATCGGCGGCACTGGCCGGAGGCCACTGCAATATGAAGCGGGAGTCCCGTTCCTGCTTTGAGAAGGTGATGTTGAGAGCAGAGCCAGCGGGTGCCCGCCGTCGGCCCCGCCGTGCGTGGAGCTCTTCGGGGAGCCCAACGAGCTAGACACGGAGCCACGCTTCCAGACCGGCCCAGACCTCTCGAGGACAATCTACTTACCCTCCCAAGGAGCCTGGCGCCATGCCATCACACGCCGTGCGGTGTTGTGTTCTGCGCCGCTGTGCGATGCCATGCTCTGCGTTGCAATGCTCTGTGATGCAGTGCCTCACTGCGCAGTGCCACGCCGTGCTATGGCACGCGACGCTCTGCCGTGCTCTTCTACGC
>CAUYUJ010003963.1:12500-17500 GCA_963575745.1 Prorocentrum cordatum
CATGAGAGATACCTTGGAAGAGGAGGACCAGCGCAGACTAAGTACGTCAAGGCGCCATGGAATCCGCGACAGGTGCGACTACAGCATGGGCCGCGACTTCGAGCTTGGCTTCAGGCTGCGCGCTGTGCTAAGCATCTTATGAAAGTGCGGGCCTTTTGGTGCAAGATGGTTGAGGCGTTCAAGCTTGAGGGTAGAAGTGCTGGCAAGTTTTACCTTCCTGACTACGCGAGTCCGCACTCTGACAAGGTCGTGGGAGGCTCGGCAGAAGGTCAAAGCCAAAAGACCACACTTGCGACCTAAGTTTCGGCGCGCGGGGGTGAAGTCGGAGAAAACGCGGTCAGAACAGTTGAAAGGTGAACAACGGCCTGCACAACCACGTACACAAACTGAAGAAGATAGATCTCACAAGCTGCTCAAACCCGCTGCAAGATTGGCGAGATCACTTGTCGATGTGGTCCACTTCTTGAAGAAGGTGCACCATGCGCAGGACACGCTGCAGCATCTGGATGATTGGGCAGTTGATTTGCTTTCTGGAGATTTCACTATGATGGTCAGACCTGATTTTCTGACATTGGCATTCAAGATTGTGGGAGTTGCTGATGATATGATGATGGTGCATCAGAAGGAGGCTGACAAATCTTGGCGTTCATGGGTCTGGTCTGCTTTTGAGAAAGGAGCTGGTGCTGCACATCGGGCGTCGAAGGCGAAGGCATTGGAAACTGCTGTCACTCACACTGATAACTCGCAGCCGTTTCAACTTGCTGACATAGAGCTTGAGTGCTGGAGTGAGGCATGGAGTTGTCATGAAATGGTGAGCAACAAGATGCCTGCCGATTATCAGAGCTGGGATCTGCTACCGAAGCTGCGGCCTGAGGACCTTCAGGAAGCGGCGCTTACCTTTCCATGGAAAACGTCGGTAGGTCCCACGCGACTGCATCCTCGCGCTTTCTGGTATCTTTCGCAGCCAGGCCCGGTTGCTCTTGCAGCTCTTTTTACGATGTGCGAGCATATGTTGATGTGGCCGTCTGACAGAATAGTCAATGAGATGGTTAGACTAGCAAAACCTGATGGGGGAACACGTCTTATCACCTTGGTCGAGTCGCTAGTCCGTCTTTGGTCCCGAGCTCGCCGACCGATTTCCAGAAGGTGGATTCGAGATCATGGTAGCAAGTGTTTTTGGGGCAACCGACGCGGCTACTCATCCAGTTTCTCGGCTTATGAGCACAGTTTACAAGCTGAAATAGCTGATCGACTAGGTGAATCTTCAATCACTGTATTTTTAAATATGTGGAAATGTTTTGAAACGGTTATGTATGACGCCCTCATCATAGAGGCAAGGTCCATGCAGTTCCCCATGGGGCTCCTCTGGATGCTCTTGGACTCGTACTCACAACCTAGAGTCATTCGGGCTTTCGGGTGCTCGAGCAAATCGTTTCGGGCTCTGCAGGGTATGCTTGCGGGATGTACTCATGCTACTACTCTGCTGTCTATATTGACATATAGAGCTGTCCATGCAGTTACCCAGGTGAGCCCCAACGCGCACCCCAGGGCCTTGGTAGATGACTCCACCCTTCAGTGGACTGGGCCCAAGGAGGACACCGCTCATGAGTTGTTCAAGGGGGTCCAGAGCTTCTTGAAGGACACGTCCAGGTTCGGTCTCTTGCTCCAGGTCAAAAACTCTGGGTGGGTGGCTACGGCTGCGTCGGCTAGGCATGGGTTTGGAAGGTTCGCTCAGAATGAAGGCGAAGTCTTGGGTGAGGAATCTGGGGCGTGAGCTCAGTGGGCCCAAGCCGATCAGAAAGCAAGCCAAAGCCAGGTTGACGCAGCTAGCAGATAGCTGCCCAGATTGAAGATGTTGAGACGTGGAGCTATAATCGCGTGACGGCTTTATGGAGGACAGGCCTCATGCCAGCTGCTGCTCATGGAGCCGCAGTTTCAGGCGCCAACAACAGTGAGCTGGCCAAGCTGCAGCAGACGGCAGCAATGTTGGTGGGGCGGTCTAGTATTAGTAAGTCTCCCTCCCTCGCGCTTGTACTTGCCACACAGGCTGGCGCCAAGTACGACCCCATATATGATGCTACATTGGATCCAGTACGGGCTTGTGCGTCGTTCATCTGGGACCAGAGGGTTAGTCTTGGGAGGCTTCAGAGGGCGCGGCAGAAAGTTCGATAAATAGGTTCGGCACGGCCTTCCTGGGCATCAGCCAAAGGTCCAATAGCAGTGCTTATGTTAACGCTGGCAAGGATAGGCAGGGATATGTTTTCCAGTGCGGTGTTGGTCAGTGATCCTGGCCACCACTTTGATCTTCTCCGTCTTCCTCCACGCTCGGTCGTGGAACTTGTGCGCCAAGGAATCGAGCGATGGCAATCTCAACAGATTCTTGAACATCACAAGGAGGTATGTGTAGGAGGAGAGATCATCTGGACGAGGGCGCTCAGGAAGTGCATTGGGGGAAGTAAGGCAATGATTAAGAATGACAAATTCGCTAGTGAACTTCGTTCGCTGTGGTCAGGTGCGCTATGGCCTCGTGACCGTCTTGCACGTGCTGGCTATAGAATATATCATGCCTGTTGCTGGTGATCGGCCGATAAGGCCACCATCGGGCATGAGTTCTACCAGTGTCATGATTTTTATCATGATGTGTATGATGATCCCGCTCTCGATTGGGATCCAGATCTTAACTATGTGCGCTCCTATCTCAGTGATAAAAGGGCAGCCAGGCGGAGGACAGCACGGCTATGACTACTTTGAGACTCGGTTGGGATGCCCATCAGCCCTCTGGTTCCTCCGTATGTGGAAGATAAGCTGGAGTTCTCTTTCTGGGAAGATTGGGAATCTGATCGGAGTTCTTGGAGTGGGGTATGCTATACTGATGGTTCTGGAATGGCCCCCAGTTGGCCAGAGCTAAGGAGATGCGGTTGGTCAGTACTTCAACTTGGGGACAATGGGATGCCCATAAGAGCCTTGTTTGGACCATTATGGGGGCCTATACAGAGTGTGGGAAGAGCTGAACGATTTGCTGTCCTTCAAGCCCTCCGTCATTCGCCGCATGTCAATTTGCTTGTGTGAGACCTCCTGGATCTCGTTAAAGAAGCAGGCAACTGGTCACCTGAACTTGCTGATGCTCAAGCGGCCTATGCCGATATCTGGCGATCCATCCTGGCAAGGCATCCTGGAGGAAAAGGCCGACCTTCTTTTTTGTGGTGCCCAGCGCACCGCGCACCTCACAGATGATGAATATGTCGGCTGTGCTGAGGAAAAGAACTTGCCATGGGAGTTTGTCATGGGCAATCGTTGGGCATATTATTTTGCTAAGCGAGGCGCCCTCGAACACGCTCAACCTGACACGGTGGTCAAATACTTTGAGGCTCGGCTTCAGGATGCAACGATGCAGGCGAAGTTCTTTTCTTGGGCAGCGGCCAAGATGGCTGCACGAGATCAACTGAGCGATCGCCCTGAGCAACTCCTGAGGGCCCCTCAGTACAATCTGCCCTGTGTAGCTCTGACTGGACATAATATGGTAGCTAGGTATCCCCAAGTCTTTCAGTGTAGAAAATGTCTTGCGGTAGCCCGAACGCAGGCCAGTCTTGGAAAGATTTTGGGAACTGAATGTAAGCCGACGGCCCAAGAGAGGCTGAAGGCACGTGCGGACCAGCAGTTCCAGCGAGCTCCGCTCATGAGGTCTCACGCTGTGAATGTTGCCCTGAAAGGGGGCTGCGGATTCTGCGGATTTTGAGGGTGTAGGCTCGCCACAGGACGTCCAGGGTGCTTCTGGATCTGCGGGGCCTCAGTCTGCCGCCGATGAAGAGATCGTCGAGCTCCAGGGGCACCAGGTCTTGGTGCTGCCGTGGGCGATGGTTTGCACGCTTTGTGGCTCCTACCAAGCGTCTCGTGGCAAAGTAGCTAACTGTAAACTGCAAGCGGAATGTCTCGGGGCGTCGGAGCATGGGCTGACCAGATATCGGCAGACATATGCCATTTCTGCCATCAAGGCTGGTCGCCACCCTAAGACGGGCAAGTCTTTAAGACCCGTCTAACTTTCTCAAGTAAGTCCCGTGCTCCCGTCCCTCGGTTGCACGACATGGTCTGGCGCTGGTCCTCCTCCTCCTCCTCCTCCTCCTCCTCCTCCTCCTCTCGGTCAGTCGGTCGGTCAGCGATCAAACACCACGTATGGAGGCGCGAGGTCCACGAGGGGTTCGATGTGTTCTCATGCTCTCGTCGATGCCCACAATGTTTTGCCTGCCTCTGCGGATGCTCCCCGGCAGCGGCGCCTCGCCGAGAGCGTTCTGGGGGTGCCCGGATCGTGCCGAACGGCCACTGGGGACCCGAGCTATGGCCCGAAAGCTGCCTGCGGCGTATACCAGGACTAGGAACCGCGCGTGGGCGCGCTTCGCGCGGTTAGGTTCTAGTGAGCCTCGGACGTCAAGTGCGGAGTTCACGACACCTTGGATGAAACGAAAAGGTAGGACGGCACACATGCGTGTGCACACATACGTGTGTATAAGCACGGGCGCATGCAAACCCACACGAATACACACACATCGGGAGCAAACTCGGGGGCCACAGGTGGGCGCCACACACTGGGGGGCACACGCGGGGGCTGCAATTGGGGGCCACGTTTGGGGACAAACACCACTCTTCTCCCCGATGCGCAAGCGCGGAGTGTGAGGTATGACTTACCATCGTAGTGACGTCGTCGCCTTCACTCCGCCTGTGCATCCGAAGACCTTAATCGCCCGAAGGTGCCCAAGTATGCGGCACGAGAGGAACCCAACAGGGCCCCGACCGACCCCAAGAGGAGCCCATAGACAACCTCGATGACCACCCGGCAGGCCTCCTGGAGTGGTGACGAGTGCAGCGTCTGGAGGGGAGCGCCAGTCCAGACTGGCACTGCGGCTGGCGCTGAAGCGAGAATCTTTTTTATCTCGGCTGGAAAACGGCCACCAGCGGGCACCGGAGCGCAGCCCCCGAAAACCAAGAGCGCCAACTCGGGCCAGGAA
>CAUYUJ010003963.1:20000-60000 GCA_963575745.1 Prorocentrum cordatum
GTGCTGCTTAAGATGACTGCAAGAGCGCCTGGGAGAGCCCAAGATGACCTCCAAGATGGCCCAAGATATCCCAAGATGTCTCAAGATGGTTCCCACGATGCGCCAAGAGGCCCCAAGACCGCTCCAAGACGGCTCCAAGTGGCCAAAGAACTCCCCCAGGAGGCCCTGAAGAGACCAACGTCCTTCCGAAACCTTGGGAAAATCAGCGTTTTTGGCGTTATCGCCTTTCCGTTTCCGATGGCCATCTGAGGCTTTAAGATGGCTCCAAGATGGCCCAAGAGGGCTCCAAGAACGTTTCCAACCCAAAAGCGCTTCAGGAGGGCCCCAAGAAGTGCCCAGGAGGCCCCAAGAGGCGCCCAAGAGGCCTCCAAGAGGCTTCCAAGAGACCTCCAAAAGGCCCCAAGAAGCTCTCCGAGGCACCCAAGACGTTCTAAGAGGCGTCTGGGACCGCCAAGAGGCCCCCAGGACGCTCTAAGAGGCCTCAACTGGGGGACCCTTCCTCTGTGTGCTGCCTAATTCCCTGATCGAGGCAATCAATTCCTCTGGGCATCGTTTCTGGATGGGCTGGCGGGGTTACTTTTTGGTCGGCGGCTCCGAGGCAACGGTCAGGGAGCGGAAGCGGCGTCCGGGATGCGGCACGGTGCGAATTTGCGAACACAGCCGCCACGTTGGCAAGCTACTTCGCACCTGCACAGCAAGCGCGCAGCTGCACAGGCACAGAACAAAATAAACGAAATTCACAAGCAAACGCACATAGGCGCCGCAGCGTGAACCGAAGTAAACAAGCTGCAGAGTGTGCGAATGCAGCGGAGTGAGTCGCCGGTACGGCGCCAAACTCCAGGCCACCTGCCCACGCCGAACTGCTGACCGGGGAAGCCGGGCAGAGCGCGGTGGAAAACACGAGGCAACGCGAGCGCGGAAGGCGGAACCACTCAGCGCTCTGTCCTCAGAATCCTCCGCCCAACCAGGGGGGGGCCAGCGGCAACCAAGGCGCACCGAGTCCGGCGCCTGTGGCGGATAGGCCACTGGTGGGGTTACTTTTTTGATCAGCGGCCCGCAAGGAAGAGTCCAGACGGCGTGTTTATCGGGCTGACTGGGGCACAGAGCCAGATAATTTGCGAACTCAGCCGACACCGTCGACGGCCGATCGCACGTGCGAGCATGCAGATAATTAGCGAACTCAGCCGTCACTGTCGACAGCCGACCGCACAAGGGAACAGTCACATCGGGCTGAGGCACAGAGCCGGTGGTTAGCGAAAACAGCCGTCGCTGTGGACAGCGTAGCGCAGACAACCGGGCACACTGGAGCACAAAACCAAATAATTGCGGAAAGCCATCACTGTACACGGCCGACCGAGCATGCAAGCTGCGCACGAGCAGGCCGCACAGAGAGCCGGGCGGCCACCGTTCAAGGCACCAGCACAACGGGCCGCCGGCGCGGAGCGGGGCGACAGAAGAAGGAAAGAAGAAAAAGGGGGGCCTCACTCACGGAGCACCGCGTGCTCGAAGGCAGAATTTGGTGGGGGTACTTTTTTTGATCTGCGGCTCCAAGGACGATTCCAGAGAGCGGGTCGTATCAAGCATGGGGCAGCATGCAAGATAATTGCCAGCGGGCCAAAAGCCAACGCCGGAGTGCACATGTGCCAGAGAGCGGGGCGCAGCTAGCTGGGGCAACACGCGAGATACTTGCAAGCGGGCCAAAAGCCAACGCCGGAATGCACATGCGAGGAGCGAACCCCATTAAGCCGAGCAAAAGCATGACGGCAAGCAGATAATTGCCAGCGGGCCAAGAGCCGATGCCGGAAAACACATGCGAGGGACAAAATGAGCCTCATTACGCCGAACCCGGCATCCGGTGAAAGCGGGGCGACGCATAGTGGCGCCGGCACCCGACGACCAGGAAGAGAAAACGCACCGCGGACAAAAGCCGACCAGGAACCCTCCTGGCGGGGATACTGCTTTTTATACAGCCGCAGGCGGAAGCGCCAGCGGCGTGCGGCCACGGTCGGGCTGCGGCCGCGACTAGGGAGCGGGCGCGCGCGAGGCCGCGGTCAGGCGGCAGGCAGCAGCGACCCAGGGCGTCTGAGCCAAGGCGTGCAATCCAGGGAGTCTGCAGGGCAGCCCCTGAAAGGAACATGCAACGGCGCATCCAGGGAGTCTGAACACAGGAACCGAGGAAGCAGAGCGCAGCCACAATGGCGCGAAAGGCGTTCCCAACAGTTCGGATGCGAACAAATAAGAAACGGTCCCGAGCGAGACGTCAGTCCAGGGAGTCTGACGGGTAGCACAGACTGACTGGTGACACAGTCCAGCGGGGAAACCCTGACGGCGGATGCGGACCATCGCGACGTCAGAACACGCATCCAGGGTGTGGAAACAGAGTAGCCAGAGAGAACCTTCCACAACTGAGATGCGCCTGAGCCCTTGGTCCAGCGACTGGTAAGGGCGCAGCAGCGTGCACAAAGCCACGCGGTAGTAACACGTAGCTGAAAGTGCACATCCAAAGTGTCTCAGCGCCACCCATAAGCGCGTAGGGTAGCACCCGAGGGACGGGACCGTCGTATACCCAAAACACGTCCCTCAGAGTCACTTCGTTCCAGGGTCACGGCTGAAGGCCGTTAAAAGGTTGAGAAGTCCAGGGGGTGAATCTATGGACAGGCGAGGCCGCCAGGGCCCACAGACGCGCGCCAGGTCGCGCCTGGCGGGCGAAAGCATCTACAGTGAGGCCGGAGGCCACAGGTCCACTAGCTGGGGTGAGCTGAGTGGACGGTATTACCAAAACGCACACCTGAGACCAAAGGCAGGAGGTGCGCGCATCGGGGGGAGGGCGGCGGAACGCCGCGAGGGAGCGGAGACCGCAGCGCGGCTCAAGGCTGCGCCAGAGGGAACTCCAGGGTGTGAAGCACAGCCAGAGTGGACAACGTGAGCCCTACGGCTAGGGTTCAGCGGCCACAGGTAGGAGTAAGGGCAGCGGGGCCAGGGGCCAGCTAGGGTCTGCAAGCTGCGCGCTGTCACGCAGAGGTGCAGATGGTATTACTGAGCGGCACACCATGGTCCAAAGGTAGGAAGAGTGCCGTCCAGGGGGGTGGCAGTCGGGCTGCCCCGCAGTTGGAGAGGAAGAAATTGGCTGAAGGCCGCACTCAGTGTGTAGTGAGGTTGTCGTGGTGGCGCACGGCCTTGAGAGTGAGCTCAGCCCCATCCATCGGAGCCTCTTTTCGTCTCTATCGTCTCGATCGCCGGGGCGGCCTCCGCCGCGTTTGCCGCCCGTCTGCCAGCGATCTTCGCGCCATCCATCACTCCACTCGCCCTGCCAGCTGCCCCAGGTGTCCCAGGAGCTTGTCGCGCGGTCACGCCAGCTGGTCTGTTGGTAGCTGCCTTTGCCCCTGCCGTCGGTACGGGAGTGTCGCAGGTAGTCGGCTCGTAGCCTGTCCCAGTCAATGCCGTAGCCCAGCCTCGTGTTCATCTGGTAGGCGTCATGCCCGCAGTCCTTCCAGTCATCCAGAAACTTATTGATGGACGTGGCCGTGTGCAATTTCGGGTCGGATTTGGGCGCCCTGGATCCAAGGAGCCAAGTTCGCTGCGTGCGCGCGGTCCACAGCGCGCAGAAGACTGCGCCAAACTCCGACTGATGCCTGGCTATGCGTCTGGCGGGTGTCTCGTTGGGACGTTCCAGGTCCACCGTGCCCAGCCAGACTTTGTACATGGGGCCGCCCCCCTCCGGACAGGTCAACAGGTTGAGTGCATCCTGCTCCGATGTGCCTGTATGGCGAGGGTGATAGTGCCTCTGTCCGGGGAGCTGCAGGGTGGGCGCGGGAGAGCGCTCGGTCCGCGCGCCGCCTCGGTCGCGGGCTCTCTCGTCCCCCGCGGGTCCCCGGGCTGGATCTCCACTGTGGTCGGCGTTGGGCGCTTCGTCCCCGGCCGAGGTCGGGACCTCCTCGCGGCTGGAGTCAGAGCTGTCCGCCGATGGGCTTTGCTGAGGCGCCTCGTCGCCTGGGCGATTATCATCGTCCTCCGAGGCCGAGTCCGAGCAAGTAAAAGGAGGAGGGGGCTCGCCTTCTCCGAAGTCGGGGGGCTCCACCTTTGTAGGGGGGATCCCGTCTTCCACGCTCTCGTCGTTGCCGTTGTGGTCAGGCGGGTCCTGGTGGCCCATGCGGGAGTCGTTGTCCCTCGTGCCCTGGGACTTGTCTGCGTCGGCAGCCGTGGGAGTGTCTGGTCTGTCGTCGCCCATGATCAGCACGCCTGTGGGGGAGACTCAGCCAAGGAGGTGATGGGTGCGGAGGCGAGGGCATCGGCACTGAGGCTGAGTAGGAAGCCCGTCAGCGTGCTCATCTCATGTCGGATGGGAACGAGACCACTTGCCGGGGCCAGCGTCGCCGCATCAATCCTCCAGGGCTCCTTATGTCTCTCGCCGTTGGTCAGGTGTGATACGACTCGCGCCGCGACCACGCGCTTGCCTTCCCAGCGCTGGTTGGGTGGGAGACAGCTGTCCGGGATGTAGTCACCATATATCGTCCTGAGGAACTCTGACAGAAATTCGTCGGGCAAGGAGGCCTCGTCGCACCTGGGCTCTGGGACGCTTCTGTCGCGATTGGCGAAACAAAACTGCCTCCAGGTGTAGTCCAGTCCAGGATGGAAGTCGCGGAGGAGGGTTACCAGCGATCGCCGCGCGGACAATCCACCGGTGCCAGGTCGGCTGGGGTCCTCAGCGCATAGGGTGGGATTATAGACGCTCCTGTTGCTCAGGAGCGGGCCCTGTGGCACTGGCAAGTCTGGCAAGAGCTCAGAAAGCTGGGCGAGAGACCTAGGGGTTTGTTCTGACGTTGCACCAGTACTGCCCGCGGCGCTGGATCCAGGGGGATTGCTTACTCCGACCTGGGTGAATCGGTCCTGGACCTTGGCGTCCACGCCTAGCCATGGGAGAGAATCAGAAATGTCCACAGGCGCTTCGACTCCTATCTGGCTGCTGAGCGAGGGAAGGACTGGAGGCTTGGCTGGATACAGAAATCTGAAGTCTCGACCCAGGATGCGATCCAGGGTGGCCGGGCCTATGTTCCATATCGGGACCAGGCAGCGCCGGCAGCACCATGTAGCGTTCCATTTGCGCTCCCACCAGGCCAGGGCTCGCTTGTCGATGGGGGGCAGTCCAGCTTGCTCGGGAACGCCTATGCCTTCCGCCGGCTTCCATATGAAACATCCCAGGGGCGGGGAGCCAGTGTCCCAGACGAGGAGCGGGGCCCCCTGGGGGCATGTGTCGCACCGCGCGGAGTAGATCTGGGTCTGCGCGGCTTTGAGGCCGAAGCGCTCGTCCCGGATCCGTAGGATGGGAATGGTGGTATTGGCTCGCTCGGGGATCTTCATGCCCGTCGGCGCCATGAGGAGGTCCGCTAACGTCCTCGTGTCCGCCAGGGGGCTGCGTCCAAAGCCAAGCGGGAGGTGTCCCAGGGAAGGGAGGGCGCTCGCCTTGTCGTTGTTGGCACCCGTCCTCTGTTGTTCATGCTCCTTGACTCTGTCGGCGAATGTCGCTCCTGCCGGCGTTGGGAGGCCCTGTCCCTCCAGGTGGCGAAACCAGCAGATGTCGCAGTGCCACCCCATGTTGGCGCCGTTGATGTAGGCCTGAGATTATGAGCGACCATCTGGCGCGTGATGTCGGAGATCCAGGTGCCATCGGCGGAGCGCAGATGGTCCTTTCCGCACCTGTCGCACATGAATCTGCCGTTTTTCTGCTCGAGTGCGAGCCTCTCGTCGGGGATGTATGGAGGGTCCAGTCTGGTGCCTGGGGCGGGGGTCGGCGGCGGGGGGGCATTGAGGTCGGTGTTGGACAAGGCAAGTCCGCCACCGATGTAGGAGAGACCCGCAAGCCGATCGCCAGGACCCAGGGGGGCGTCGGCCCCCGCCAGCGCAACGTGTAGCGCACACACTGAGCAGCTGCGTGTATCCAGGGAGGTCAGAGTTGCGGCCGGGACAATTTTTTCGAGGACAAGCATTGGCGCTTTTAACTGAAAGTCCTGCCTGTCCATCTCACTCCAGGTCTGCGGGCAGCCGGCTGCCTGCGCAATCGGGTGGTGGTGCGCAAACGCCACGAGCTTGGAGATGTGGGGCAGGACTGCCTCGATGCGTCCGTGTAGGTCGGCAAGGTCGTCCAGCGCGAGGCTCCAGGTTCGGGCGAATTGGCTTCGGAAGTCCGGGCGAAACTCTTGCCAGGGGACGCAGAACCCCAGGATGGCTTCGATGACGTCCCCGGCCTGCTCTGCATGAGAGAAGGGCCACAGAAACACTCGCGGCTCGCGGAGCATGAGCATCATGACGACCAGGAGCGACCGGGCCTTGCAGGATTCCATGGGGAGGCCGTCGGTGTCTATGATTCCCTCACGCGCCCAGAGCGCCTCGGAGGATCTCTCCCAACCCGGCCATTCCAGGGTGCTTCCTGTGTCTGCAGCAGTCCTTGGTGGCGGTGCCCCACGCCTTGGGGACCTGACGGAAGAGCCCCTTGGGGTTGCACTGGCGACGCTTCCAGAGTGTTACACGCCTGCCACTGGTGTGAGGCAATGGGGGAAGGGAATCGTCGGGGACTGCGTAGCTCGCGTTTTCCCAGGGGGTGCCCAGGCCGAGCGCCCACACCATTGCCGCCCACAGCATGTTGTAGACTAGATTGGTTGCGTCTAGCCCCAGAGACATGTCAAACAAGAAGCCCAGGTGCGACCACGCCTTGCGGTCGAGCTTGCCCGGCTGTCGCGGCGTCGTGGCCAGTGAGAATTCGTGGGGGTGCAGACCGGACATCAAGTACATGAGCACGTGGAAGGCAGGCGTCGAGAGGATATCGTGGAGCCCGCCCGAGATTAGCTCACCCAAGGCCTCCCAGCCGAAGTGCTCGTCCAAGGGTGTGTTATAGCGCTCGGCGAAACCGGTGGCCTGGGCGTCACGCGCCTTCTTCTTGGCAGCGTCAAGCTCGTTCTGCCCGTTCTCCCCCTTTGCGTCGCAGCTCCAGGCGATGGGCGAGGGTATCCATGAGGCGAGGTCGTGAAGTGGGTCGAAGCTCTCGTCGATATCCAGGGAGAGCCTGTGGCCCACGGAGGCGCAGCCACGAAAGCGGACCCAAAGGCGAGTCAATCGCCCGTACTCTGAGAGTACGCGAAGCTGGGACCAGGTGGCGTTGGCGAACATACGCCCGTCTCCCAAGATCAGGGTATTCCGCTTGGCCCTGGTGATCGCCACGTTCAGGCGTTTGGCGTCGTCGACGAAACCCCAGTTGTGGTGCCCGTTGCTCCGCGTAGTTAGCGCGATTACGATGTCCGCCTCTCCTCCCTGGCTGGAGTCGATTGTGGTGAGCTTGAGCGCCCCGCTCTTCATGTGCTCGCCCGCAATATGCCGTAGTCCAGGGAAAGAATTGCTGATAGCTGTATGGACAGTATGGTCCTCTCGGAACACGTGTTGCCAACGCTGAGTGTCCACCCTGTGGTCTTGAGGGGGTTGTCCAGGGCCGGGGGTGTCTTGTCCGTCGCGCCCAGAGCCGCCTCTCCCCTTGCCAGTCTTCCCCTTCCTGCCTCCTTTAATGTTACGCAGGACGCCAGAAAGGTGGCGGGGACCCTGCGGTCAACCATCCATGAGGATAGCCGTCTGGAGCTGGTATCCGACCACAATTCTGACAGAGGTGCCATTGTCGAGCTCGGGCAGAAGTGCCCGCACGATGTCCACGGCTTGAGCTGCCTCCGGAAGGTTGGCATAGCCTGGTTGTAAGTCTGAAGTGACTTCCCAGGAGGGTGTGAACCAGCAGGAAGCGGTGCTTGTCTGCGCTTGGCGGCGGATCTAGCTGTTCGAGGGTGGCGCGGAGGTCACCCTCGTCGGACTCGGTGAGTTTCGCCAGCTCTGTCAGTCGCCCGGGTTCCCAAGCGCTAGTGTCTCTCCAGGGGATGCCTCCGACGATTGGCCTTTCTCTGAACGGATCCAGGATACCTGACGTCATGCCTTTTCCGTAGTAGGCTGCGTTCGGAAAGGCGAGCAGCTGCGGATGCATCCGATAGCAGATCGAAAGGTGAACCACGGACGATTCTTGGCCGCGGAACGCGTGAAACATCCTGTCGAAAATGCTGACACAAAGCCCTAGGTCGTTCGCCAGCTTGGAGAGCACCGCGGAGGGCAACTGATTCGGGTCACCCACGAGGACCAGGGTCCCGCCGCTGTTGATCAAATTTACCATGGACATGAGTGCATGGAGCTCTGTGGCCTGTCCTGCCTCGTCGATTACCAGGAGGAAGATGTGGGGGCTGTCTTTTTGACCGAGGGCCTCGGACGCCTCGTGTGTAGACATGATTACCCTCCTGGTGGGGATACGCGAAGCGTGAAGAATCCCACCAGCCCTCTGGGCGTAGGTGGTCTAGAGCAGATCCTCTTCCACCCCTCCCTCTTCCCCCTTGGGGAGGGGTTTGCCCCTCCCCCTACCCCCTCCCCTGGCCATGGACGGGGGGGGGCCGCGGCGCGCTTGAGCGTCCAAGATGGCCAAAGATGGCTTCAAAGGGGCCTCAAAGAGCCCAAGATGAGCTCCAAGATGGCTCAAGATGGCGCAAGATCGCTCACGATGGCTCCCAAGATGCTCCAAGAGGCCCCAAAACGATCCCAAGACGGCTCCAAGTGGCCAAAGAGCTCCCTGAGGAGGCCCCGACGAGGCCAAAATCGCCCCAAAACCAAAAGGAAATACAATGTGTTTTACTTTCTCGCCTTTTCGCTTCCGATGGACATCCGAGGCCTCAATATGGCTCCAAGATGGCCCAAAAGGGCCCCACGAGAGGCCCAAGAGAGCCCCAAGACGGCCCCCAAAGCGCCCAAGAGCGCTCCAAGAGCGCTCCAGGAGGGGCCCGAGGGGGGAGGCTAATTGGAGCTCGCCTCTTGTTTGATCGATCTCCTCCAAGATGGCCCCAAGAACGCCCCGAAGGCTCCCAAGAGCGCCCCAAGAGCGCCCCAAGAGGCGCCAAGACGTCCCCAAGAGGCGCCCAAGAGGCCTCCAAGAGGCTCCCAAGAGACCCCCAAGAAGCCTCAAGAGGATTTCCGAAAAGGCATTCAAGACGCTTCTGGCTCTTCGGTTCGCCGTCCTCTTCCTCTTCCTCTTCCTCAACCACCTCTTCCTCTTCCTCCCTCCTCCTCCTTCTCCCCCTCCTCCTCCTTCTCCTCCTTCTCCTCCTTCCCCTCCCTCTGCCACTCCTTCTCCTCCTTCTCGTCCTCCTCGTCCTCGCCCTACTCCATATCCTCCTCATTATCCTCCTCCTCCTCCTCCTCCTCTTCCTCCTCCTCCTCTTCCTCCTCCTCCGACGACGACGACGACGACGATTCCTCTTCCATCCTCCCCCTCTCGGGGTCTGTGACAGCTTCCCCCGCCCCTTGCTATTCTGCATGCTCCCCGACTTCCCTGATCACCTCAACTCCCCTGAGCATCGTTTCTGGATGGGCTGGTGGGGATACGCGAAGCGTCAACAATTCCATTGATCCCGAAATAAGCCGAACATCCTTGGACAGCCGCGGCGCCGAGTCGCGGGCAAAGCTTGGCAGGCGGCGCGCTCGCCGAAAAGCTGCCGGTGGCAGAGAGCAGGAGGACGAGCGGAGGAACAGGAGGGGGGAGGAGAGGGATGACGGCTGGTCCTGGTCGCCCGGCGCCCTCCTCTACTCGCCACCTACGCCCGGCCCTTGAGAACGGAGCCCCACAGGAAGTAGATCACGCAGCGGGCCGGCCGCGGCCAGGCGGCCCCGTCTCCTCGCGGATCAGCGGTAGACGCGGACCTTCTCGTCGGCGCCGGCCGCGGCCAGCGCCCGGCCCTCCCCCGCCATCGCCACGGACCGGAGGCGGCCCCCGGCGTCGTCGAGCGTCTGCAGGAGCTCGAAGCGCCCCGTCTCCTCGCGGAGGCGGTAGACGCGGACCTTCCTGTCGTCGCCGGCCGTGGCCAGCGCCCGGCCCTCCCCCGCCATCGCCACGGACCAGAGGCAGCCCCCGGCGTCGTCGAGCGTCTGCAGGAGCTCGAAGCGCCCCGTCTCCTCGCGGAGGCGGTAGACGCGGACCTTCTTGTCGTCGCCGGCCGTGGCCAGCGCCCGGCCCTCCCCCGCCATCGCCACGGACCAGATGCAGCCCCCGGCGTCGTCGAGCGTCTGCAGGAGCTCGAAGCGCCCCGTCTCCTCGCGGAGGCGGTAGACGCGGACCTTCTTGTCGTCGCCGGCCGCGGCCAGCGCCCTGCCCTCCCACACCATCGCCACGGACCAGATCCGGCCCCCGGCGTCGTCGAGCGTCTGCAGGAGCTCGAAGCGCCCCGTCTCCTCGCGGAGGCGGTAGACGCGGACCTTCTTGTCGTCGCCGGCCGTGGCCAGCGCCCGGCCCGCCATCGCCACGGACCGGAGCCAGTCCCCGGCGTCGTCGAGTGTCTGCAGGAGCTCGAAGCGCCCCGTCTCCTCGCGGAGGCGGTAGACGCGGACCTTCTCGTCGTCGCCAGCCGCGGCCAGCGCCCGGCCCTCCCCCGCCATCGCCACGGACAGGGTGCCCCCGGCGTCGTCGAGCGTCTGCAGGAGCTCGAAGCGCCCCGTCTCCTCGCGGAGGCGGTAGACGCGGACCTTCTTGTCGTCGCCGGCCGCGGCCAGCGCCCGGCCCCCCGCCATCGCCACGGACCAGAGGCAGCCCCCGGCGTCGTCGAGAGTCTGCAGGAGCTCGAGCGTCTGCAGGAGGCGGTACACCCCTCCCGGTCCCGGACCCCTCCGGCCCGGACCCCCCCCGGTCCCGGACCTCTCCGGCCCCAGACCTCCCCGGTCTCGGACTCCCCCCGGTCCCGGACCTCCCCCGCGGCCCCAGACCCCCCTGTCCGGGACCCCCCCGGTCCCGGACCCCCTGGTCCCGGACCCCCTCCCGGGTCCCGGGCCCCCCCCGGTCGCGGACCCCCCCGGCCCTGGGCCCCCGCCCCGGTCCGGGACCCCCCCGGTCTGGGACCCCTCCCGGTCCGGGACCCCCCCTGGCCCCGGACCCCCTCCCCGGTGGTCCCGGGCCCCCCCCGGTCCTGGACCCCCCCGGTCCCGGACCCCCCCCGGTCCTGGACCCCCCCGGTCCCGGACCCCGGAGGACCAGGAGCGCCGATGTTCAGCGCTCCATGTCAAACGTCGGTTCTGCGCTCCAAGGTTGGATGCGCGGCCCGTGTTGTAGGATTTGCGTTCCTGGTCGGATCTGCGTTCCATGGTAGGATGCGCGTTCTATGTTCGGAGCTGCGCGACTCGTCTTACTGAAAGTAAAGACGTCCTGGGGCGAAGCTCCCTATTGGGCTACGAAGCGTGCGAGGGGTGTGCCGAAATCGGCGAGGGGGGCGCATGCGGGTGGTGCCACTGGGGCCTTGGGTGGAGCTCCCCATGGGGCCACGAAGCGCCTGATGGGGTGTGCCGAAATCGACGTGGGGAGCGCATGCGGGCGGTGCCACCGGGGCCTTGGGTGGACCTCCCTTTGAAGCCACGAGGCGTGTGAGGGGACATCGGTGTGGGGGGACGCATGCGGGAGGTGGCACTGGGGCCTTGGGTGGAGCTCCCCATGGGGCCACGAAGCGCGCGAGGGGTGTGCCGAAAACGGTGTCGGGAGACGCGTGCGGGCGGTGGGCCTTGGGTGGCGCCTATGGGGCACGAAACGTGTGAGGGGTGCGCCGAAATGGTTGTGGGGGACGCATGCGCGCGGTGGCACTGGAGACCTGGGTGGAGCGCCCTATGGGGCCACGGGACGTGGGAGGGATGTGCCGAGATGGGCGCGGGGGACAGATGCGGGCGGTGGCACTGGGGCCTTGGGTGGAGCTCCCCATGGGGCCACGAAGCGCGTGAGGGGTGCGCCGAAATCTTTGTGGGGGACGCATGCGGGCGGTGGCACTGGGGCCTTGGATGAAGCTCCTGATAGGCTACGAAACGTGCGAGGGGTGCGCCGAAATGGATGTGGGGGACGCATGCGGGCGGTGGCACTGGGGCCTCAGGCGGAGCTTCCCATGGGGCCACGAAGCGTGCGAGGGGTGTCCCGACATGATGCGGGAGACGCATGCGGGCGGTGACGGAGCTCCCTATTGGGCACGAAACGTGCGAAGGGTGTGCCGAAATGAATGTGGGGGACGCATGCGGGCGGTGGCACTAGAGCGCAGGGCGCCCTGGGTGGAACTCCCAATAGGGCCCCGAAGCGTGTGAGGGGTGTGCCGAAATCGGTCTGGGGGACGCATGCGGGCGGTGGCACTGGGGCCTTGGGTGGAGCTCCATATGGGGCCACGCGGCGTGTGCTGCCGAAATCGGCGTGGGAGGCGCGGTGGCACTGAGGCCTTGGGTGGAGCTCCCTGTGGGGCCACGAGACGTGTGAGGGGTGTGCCGAAAGCGGCGTGGGGGACGCGCGCGGGCGGTGGCGATGGGGCCTTGGGTGGAGCCCCCTATGGGGCCACGAAACGTGTGAGGGGTGTGCCGAACAAAAATGTGGGGGACGCATGCGGGCGGTGCCACTGGGGCCTTGGGTGGAGCTTCGTATGGAGCCACGAAGCGCCTAAGGGGTGTGCCGAAATCGGCGTGGGAGACGCGTGCGGGCGGTGGCAGTGGGGTTTCTAGGTGGAGCTCCCTATGGGGCCACGAAACGTGAGGGGTGTGTGCGGGGGGCGCATGCGGGCGGTGGCACTGGGGCCTTGGGTGGAGCTCTACATAAGGCCACGGAGCGTGTGAGGGGTGTGCCGAAAAACGTGTGGGGGACGCATGCGGGCGGTGGCACTGAAGCCTTGGGTGGAGCTTCCCATGGGGCCACGAAGCGCGCGAGGGGTGTGCCGAGGTGCGTGTGGGGGACGCATGCGGGCGGTGGCAGTGAGGCCTTGGGTGGAGCTCCCTGTGGGGCCACGACGCGTGTGAGGGGTGTGCCGACATGAATGTGGGGGGCGTATGCGGGCGGGTGGAGCCCCCTAGTGAGGCCGCGAAACGCGTGAGGGGTGTGCCGAAAACGGAATGGGGGACGCTTGCGGGCGGTGGCACTGGGGCCCTTGGCGGAGCTCCTTCTTTGAGGCCCGCCTCAAACTATCTCAGAATAGAGATCGAGCAGATTATGAATAGCTTATGAATACATGTAGAATAATCGTATGATAGTTTATGAATAGTTTGCGCAACTATCCATCAACTACCCTATAACTATTCGACCCCAACATGCAGCAAACTATTCGATAACTATCAGAATCTAAACTACAACATCGCCAATACACTTTTCAGGCGTTTGATTTGTTTGTCCGGTTTCAGTTGTATGTTTTCGGTGTTTTTTAAACAGAGCTTTTTCCCAATGTCAGTTTCTGTGTTCTGCTTATTTTTTCCCAACTGCAGTTTTCAGTTTTCCGTTTTCTGTTATTGTGTAGCAGTATTGGTCCGAGTGCCGCAGCCTTTTGCCGCCCTTGCCGCCCTTGCCCGAGCTGTACCAGTCGCGTCGCGATCTATATGGCGCTGTCGAACGTCGCAGTCATGGCCGCGCGGGAGGTATCCGCCTTAGTTTCCGCGGTGAGCTTTGCTCGCGTGACGCGGTACATGGCGTTGCAATGTTGGCGAGCATGCTCGCATAATCCGCGGTGAGCTTTGCTCGCGTGACGCGGTATGTTGCTGTGGCGTTGCAATGTTGTCGAGCATGCTCGCAGAATCCAATGGCGAGCTTTGCTCTCGAGTGTCACGCGACGCGCACATGTGTAACTAAGGCCAGTGTAGCTGGCGCGAGGTCCAAGCGCTCGAAGGAGGAGCGCGCCATCGCGCTGGCGCCGCTCATCAACGAGCAGATCGAGCCGTTTTACCTCGGCAACGAGGTCGAGGGCGTCAGTGCGTTCCAGGCTCGGATCCTGAGCGCAATCAAGGCCCTCGACCCCTGCGAGTCGAAGCACGTCCGCGCGACGAAGGCGGCCGTGCACCCTGACAACAGGGACGGCGCGGGCCTCGTCCCATACGACGTGCACGACCTCCTCGGCATCCTGGTGGTGAAGGGCTGGGACGACGACGAGACGTCGAAGGCGCTCGCGTGCGAGAGCCATTCGGCTTGCGCCATTCCCCCACTGCTGTCAAGACACGCGTCCGTGTTTCGTGCAGCACGACTGGCGCAAGCGAGACATGCGTGCCTTGCGCGCTATTGCGAGCGCCATCTCGCAAGATCGGATCGGCAAGCGTGCAAACCTGCGCACAGCGGGTTTGCGGGTCCCTAACGGCGACACCACGATCCGCGACTTCAACGTGAAGTTGGCGGTGGGGTCGGACTCCCTGCTGCCCCTCATCGAGGATCCCAGCGAGCTTCAGATCGCCACGGTGCGATGTTCGCACACCACGGCCACGCTGCGCTGCATCCACGGCGCGGCGCGGTCCATGAACGCGGACATCTCGGACGCGTCTGGCCGCATCTCGATGGCTCGCATATGTGAGCGGCAGCCGTCGTTCAAAGAGCCACTCGAGCGCGGCTTGCGGCACAGCGTCATCAGCTCGTTGTTGGTGGCGCGGTGCCCCGAGCTCATGAAGCTCCTGGCGCAGTCTGGCAACGCTGGCCACGGCGCGGCACGCGTTGCCACGACGGTGCGGCGAGTGAAAAAGGTGTGGCCCATCGCTCGCGCGCAGACGAGCCTCGACACCGCCGACGACTGGGCCAAGGTGGAGCGCGTCGCGGCGCTCGGCATGCCGAGCGAGTTCGAGAGGGAGCTGCCGTGCTAGATCGGCTCACGCCACGATCGCCACCGCCCATGGCGAGCGCACTCGCCGCCTCGGGACGAGGGCACAGGATGGCAGGCACGAGTGCGACAGGGGGGTGAGGGGCGGGGGGTCCAGGAAGATGCGTGCCCTGCACGACTGACTCATCACCGCCATGGCGGGACAGTGCGGGCATCGCTTTCGTCAGAGCGTGGAGTGGTGTGAAAGGGGGCCATGCTCGACGTCCTCGAGCAATTCGAGCGGCCCCTCAGCACAAAGCGCACCATCGCGGCTGACAGCCTCCAGGCGCTCAGCCAGCTGCAGTTCGCGGAGGGCCCGCTGTGGATATTGGCGGTGATCGAGGCGCAATTTGCGTCGCCCCCTAAGTGGGCGACGCCAGGCGGCGAGAGCACGCTCTTGAACGCATCTGACTACAAGTCCATGTCCCCTGGCGGCAAGAACAGGAGCAAGGCCGTGCGAGCGGCCAACATCATGCATGCGTGCAGGCAGTTCACGACGGCCTACACGCACACCAGCGAGCTCGCCAGGCTTAAGCACCTGTCGCAGCTCGACATCCGCCTGGTCATGATGGTACTGGGGCGGGGGGCCACGAGCGATGCTCGCTGGGAAGCGGTGGGCGGGGGCGAGAACGATGCTCGCCAGGAAGCGACCGATGACGAGCGATGCTCGCTTGCGCACGCGCGCGCGTAGTAAGCCCAGGTGTTGGACAAGACGTGCGAAGGGCGCAAACAGTACACCTCTATGGTCGACGTGGTGGCCGACTTCTGGGAGGCCATGAACGCCGACGAGCTGCATGTGCGCAACGTGCCGTTGCCGCGGCTCGACATCGAGACAGGCGTCGGCGACGATGAGGTCGATGCCCGTGCGCCGAAGAAGGCCAGGGGATGGCGCACGTGTCATTATCTGGCGGTGGCGACGTCGACCCGCTGACCTTTCAGGCCAAGGGTTTCGTGGTTGGCGCAACCATCGCCGCCGTCGACAAGCGTAGAGATACGGAGGTGACCAGCTACGTGATCACTGCCATCGATGATCAGACGGTCCACGCACGTGGTTCGGCTGATGATGTCAGCATGCTGAAGGTGAACGAGGTCCTCGGCGGCCACACTGTGGTCGTGAAAAGCGAACCCAAGGTTTCGTTTTTGTAATTCGTTGCATAGACCCAACACTTCGAGCTTTGCTCGCCGACAGGGTCGCATTGTCTTGGCAGTGGTTGTTTGGTGGATGGGGGGGGGGGGGCGGGGGGGCGAGGATGTGTATGATGCGTGCGTGCCAGGTTGTCGATTGCGCGCAGCTCGACAAGTTTCGGCGTGGGAATAAGGATGCGGCGATCGAGGACACGAAGGCGCGCCTGCGTGTCGCACTCACCGCCATCGAAGACGTCAAGATCTTCGGTGGGGAAAGTTTGGCGTACATACAGCAGGAGGCCCCGCGGTGTAGCAAACTCGCGAGCGACGCTCGCACTCACGACTTATAAGGCCCCCCCGATCCCGCCCCAATGCGAGCTAAGCTCTGCATGCGGCACAGACAGATGCAATGACGTCACGCCACCCGTACAGCCCAGGATAATAGCAGGGTGAACTTGATTGCGAAGACCCCCCTCAAGATCGGCGAGCTGCAGATCGTTGCAGCGTATGACAGGATCAGCGCCGACAAGAGCAACTCGCCCGACATGCGAATCTCCGTTGGCGGAGACTTCGTTGCATCTGTCGTGCTGCCGTCCGTGCTTGAACTGGACGGCACCACGTACGCGGCCACGCTTAGGAAACATCGTGACCGCCTCGGCGAGGAAAAGTTCTCGTCGACCCCATTCTGGTATGTGCAGCTGGTCCACGCGGGAGCCCACAACGTCGAGCTGCGCTCGACTGAAATTTCAATCATGGGCAAGGCAGTGAGCTTCCCGACGTGGGCCAACGTGAAGGACATCAAAGAGGGCCAGCTCACTATGGGTCCGCTCCAGGACAGTGGCGACGGCGCGGGTGGCGCAGCCGGCAGCGGCGACGGCGCCGCCAACCGCGACAAGGGCGGCAAGGGCAGCAAGGGTGGCAGCAAGGGCGGCAAGGCCCCTGGTCGAGGGAGGGGGCGGGGCGCATGAGCTGTGCTGACGCCCTGTCTCACATCGACCATGCGACTGCTTATAAGCGCGTGGACGCTCGAAACTCGTTCTCTTCACCTCCCATCCGCCTCCATACCACGACAGCAATCAGTGCCAATGTGGCGAGAATGCTCGCCGAGGCAGCGCAACGCACTTGATCGACGCACGTGGTGAGCAGAGTGTGATGTGCGCCACGCGAGCTCCTCAAGCACCGCGAAGCAGTGCGGCGCGCCGCGCGCTCGCGGCGGATCGGGCTCGGTGGGCGCCATGGCGCCGCAAGACCCTCGCCCTGCGAGGGTGCAACGCGACACCGTGGCGGTCTACGGCGGCAGCGGCGTGAAGCAGTGGCACCCATGGCTGCCCGACTTGATGACGATCGAAGAGAAGGAGTTCGTTCGCATAGACCAACAGAACCGAGAGTTTGCTCGGTCCCGTTTTTTTGTTGTTGTTGTTTTTTGTTGTCGTTCGTGTCGCGCGTAGTTCGTGCCGTATGTATGCGCGCAGACGTTCCAGCTATAGGTTCCTCGGCTATGGCATGCACAGCGGCAACCCGATGCAGGGCGCCGAGTGGTGTTTCCAGCTTACGGCGTCGCGCGATGCGGCAGTGGACAGCCACATCGAGAAGAACAAGCCGCAGGTCGTTGCATTCCGAATTTGTTTCGTGCATGCGAGCTTCGCTCGCGATCTAATACGGCATGGGAGCATGCTCGCAACTTGTACCGCCGCTAGGACCCACTGGCCGATGATCCGTCGGCAATCGTGACGGCGGGGCGTCGGGGCAAGCTCTACTTGTCAGCCAGAGTGCCGACGTGTGTGGTGATCACGTACCCGCCCTTCAACAGCATGGGTCGGTCCTTCGGACCGACCCAACTGCTCGTCAAGGCCACGCCGAACAAGGGCGAGAAGCTGTACCTAGAGTTCAGCGAGGATAACATCAATTATTGTGCCCACGCGTGCCCGCACCCCCATACGTTTTCGACCGCAGAAGATTCACAATGTGCGCTCGAAGTCGGACTTCTTGATTTGGTTGGCGAGGCGCGATGCACTTCCTGATCTGCCAAATGTTCACGTGCAATATCGCGGCTACAAGCGCGAGGCCGACGGCGACCCGCCTGTTGAGCTGGTGTCGCCGAACGTAAAGTGGATCAAGCGGCCCCAGCCGACAGGTGGAATCATCTGGTCCATGGTCGTGAAGTACATGACCACGGAAGGCCCCACGGAGTCCCACGCGACTCCAGCGCATTGCGAGGACCGCGCGGCGTCCAGATTCGCATGCACGCGAGAGCAATGCTCGCGCATGCAGATATCCTACTGACCCCATCCCTCCTTTCTTCTTCATCTTTCCCTTGCTATGTAGGTTCAGTTGGCATACCCACAGGATTGGGAGAAATACGTCGACGGCGTTCGCCTCACGGAGGCGAACTTGCAGATGATCTACGACACCAAGCACAGCAGCGACGCTCGCGTCGACAGCGTGGGTTCACCTGAGGCGACAGCGTCGGCAGCTCAGGCTCACCCGCAGCCGAGCATGCCCGACAATGGGTGGTCACCTGAGGCGACGCCCTCGAGGGCGACGCCCTCGGCGTCGCCCGCGGCGTCGCCCGTGGCGACGTCCTCGGCGTCGCGCCCCAAGCGCCAGGTCAACCTGTTTGGTCAATTCGTTGACCCCTAGGCGTTTACCGAGCCGCGCGGTTGCGCACGCGCTCGGTTGAAAGGCGATCATGTGCATCGCCATCACCTGACACAATTAACATCACCCCTCCTCATTCCCCTCCTCCTCCGCCTCATCCTGATCCTCCTCCTCCTCTCACCTCTTCCGAAAACTCGGAGTCGATCGCGCCCCGACCCGTGCCGCAGCGATTGCAGATCGCGTCCACGTTTGCGCCGCGCCGCGCGCCCCCGCGCGCGCCATGGCCGCGTTCGTCTGCGCCGAGTACGCGTTCCTCGCGATAGACGAGGGCCCGTCGGTCACGCTGTTCGATCCTCGGATCGCGTGGCACAAGGGCGGGGCGGTGTTCACGGAGACTGCGCTGGGCGCCAACTGTCAGCGCCTTAGGTCGCACTCCACTTGCGAGCTGTGCCCGCACTGATGCACGCGAGCATCGCTCGCCATGCGCAACAGATTGGGGCGGGTTCTGTACAAGTGCCGCCATGCACACTGCGCGACGCGCGAGCGTTGCTCGCCATCAGGGTGCCCGATCATCGATCGGTAGCGCGCTGAGGCCGCAAGGTGCCAGTTCAGTCCATGAACAGCAACATCGGCAAGTGGCAATTCGTGAAGACGGCGGCGCGGCCGCTCCTTCAGCCCCAGGTGTCGCTCCAAGACAAGGGGGCTACCTACCTGAACGTTTTTAAACGTTTCCCAAGTGCTGTCGCACGCCGCCGTCGCAAGTCAAGATCTCTAACGGGCATGGGAGTGGGTGGCGAGACATGCTCGCCGAGATGCATGCACACGTACGCCGCTTACCATGGAAGGGCACGGCGCGCGACCCTCAACGCATTGCGCACGCATCGTGCCCGACCACCATCAGGTAGCGGACATCGTGGAGTATGCGCGTGGTGCGCCCAGAGTGCTACTGGCTGATCGTGCGGTACTTTACGGTCAAGAACGTCAACCTGACGTTGCACGAGGGCCTTCACCCTCACCCGCCGCATCAGATGTGGGCGACGGTCAAGGACGCCATCCATGGTGACCCCTGGCCCCGGATCCCCTCGGTCCCGGACCCCCCCCGGTCACGGACCTCCCCCGGCCCCGAACCCCTCCAGGTCCCGGACCGCCCCGGTCCCGCGGAACCCCCCGGCCCCGGACCCCCCCCGGTCCCGGGCCCTCCCCGGTCCCGCGGAACCCTCCGGTCCCGGACGCCCCCCGCGCGCTTCGAGAATGGTGGTTCTTATGCTAGTTGCACCATAGGTACAGCTAGGTATAAGATACTTATAGCAAGGGATAAGTACCTAAGTATTTCTAATTATTTCTATGTGCCCTTAAGTATTTGTCTTGTCGCATAACTATACTTGGGTTAGTTATAAGTATTTCGCTGATTATTAATGACGCTGGAATATACTTATAACTACCGCTAAGTTACTTACCCGTGCTGATATGCAATACTTATAAGTAACACATATGTTATTTATACGTAACTTATAACTTCCTTCCATCGCTCCTTCGCTTCTCTTCCCCTCCCGCCGCGCGCCCGCCCGCCGCGCCGCAGGGACGTCGCGGCCCGCGGCCCCCACGCAAAGGAGGACGAGGAGGAGGGCGAGGATGAGGACGAGGAGGAGGAGGAGGAGGGGGAGGAGGGATGAGGAGGAGGAGGTGGATGTAGTTTTCAGGAACGATTTTCGGATTTGGGGAAATCTTTTTTTGGATTTGGTGAGGTTTTCTGGATTTGGGGAGGTTACCTGGATTTGAAGAGGTTTTTCAGGATTTGGGATTTGCCCATCGACCTGGAGCTCGTCGCGGCGCCGCCTGGTGGGTGCTCGCCGCGGTAGCGATGGCGATCGCTTGGGTGGGGAGGAGGGGGATGGGGAAGGTAGCGATGTCGATCGCTTGGATGGGGAGGAGGAGGAGAAGCGATGGCGATCGCTTGGGTGGGGAGGAGGGGGATGGGGAAGGTAGCGATGTCGATCGCTTGGATGGGGAGGAGGAGGAGAAGCGATGGCGATCGCTTGGGTGAGGAGGAGGGGGATGAGGAAGGTAGCGATGGCGATCGCTTGGAGGAGGAGGAGGAGGAGGAGGAGGAGGAGGAGGAGGAGCGATGGCGATCGCTGGGGGAGGTGAAGCGATGTCGATCGCTTGGAAGGAGGAGGATGAGGACGGGAAGGAGGAAGAGAAGCGATGGTGATCGCTTGGGGGAGGGCGGGGTGGGGGGAAGAGGACGAGGGGATAGCGATGACGATCGCTGGTCTTTTGTTTTCGCGCTTGCGGGCGCGCGGCGCGCTTCGCGCTTGCGGGCGCGCGGCCTCACCGCGGTGGCGGAGTCGACGGCGGCGGCATTTGCGCCTTCGCCGCCGCTGGCGCCGCTGGCGGCGCTGGCGGCGCCTTCGCCGCCGCTGGCGCTTTCGCCGCGGCGCGCGCCGCCTTGGCCTTCGCCGCCTTCGCCGCCGCCTTCGCCTTCGCCGCCGCCCCCTTCTCCTTCTTCTCCTTCTTCTTCCTTCTTCTTCTTCTTTTCCGCCTTCTCCGCCCTCAGCTGCGCATTTTCCGCCTGAAGGCGCGCCTGCTCCTCCCTCCGCAGCAGCTGCGCCCCCTGCGCCTCCTTCCTCAGCTGCGCGTTCTCCGCCTTCAGCTCCGCCTCCCGCCGCAGCACCGCGTCCCTCTCGCCGATCGCGATCGCTAGCTCGCGCTCCGCCTCATTCGTCGTCGTCGTCGCCGCCGCCGTCGTCGTCGTCTCCAGCCACAGCGAGAGCTGCACGGCGCGCTCTGTCTGCTCCGCGTTGACAGTCTGCAGAGGCGGGGGGAGGGGGAGAGGGATAAGGTGGAGGAGGAGGAGGAAGGGGAGGAAGCGGAGGAGGAGGATTCGGGGGAGAGCGATGGCGATCGCTGGGAGGAGGGGGTATCCGCCTCCGCGAGCTGCTGCAGCAGGTTGTCGCGCTGGCGCCTGAGCGCCAAAGCGCGAGCCCCCTGCGCGAGCTCGCGCGGAGCACCCCACATCGCGCCCCCGCGCCCCGCGCGCGCGAGCCCCGCGCGCCTCCACGAGGCAGAGCGGCTGCGCGCGGCGCTCAGTGATCTCCTTTATCATCATCCACCTTCCTTTCAGCGATCGACATCGCTTTCCTTATCCTCATCTCTTTTCCTTCTCCTCATCGTCATCGCCGTCGCTTCACCTCCCCCAGAAGGAGGAGGAGGGGCGACGGGGGGAACAGCGATGGCGACCGCTTGGGGGAGGGGGGGAGGGGGGAGTAGGACGTGCACGGACCGAACCCTACGGGTTGCAAAAACAAGAGAGGAGGAGGAGGAGGTGGAGGAGGGATCATAGGAGGAGGGGGAGGGACGGGGCATGTAGCGATGGCGATCGCTTGTGTGAGGAGGAGGGGGATGGGGGGAGGTTGCGATGGCGATCGCTTGGAGGAGGAGGAGGAGGAGAAGGAGAAGCGACAGCGATCGCTTGGGGGAGGGCGGGGAGGAGGAGGGAGAAGCAGAGAAGCGATACCGATCGCTAACTTAAGTAGGCGGCAATCGTTTTGAACGATCGCTGTGCATAGCCGTTGTCGGCTTTGTAGTCGCGGGTGACGCCCGCGTGCGCGACGCGAGTGACGCCCGCGGGCGCCATGGCGGCCGACCTGGTGAAGCAGCTGAAGGCCGCCAAGTCGGTCCTCGCCCAGATCGGGAAGAAGTCCGACGCGTACAAGGAGATCGCGGAGGCGCAGAGCGCCATGGCGATGGCCATCATGGCGCCGTGGACCTTCATCTCCGCCGAGGACTCGGCCATGCTGGTCCTGGAGATCGGCCAGATGCCTTTCGGCAAGAGGGCGCTTGCCACGCTGCTCGGCCGCGTCACGACGTTGGCGACGGCCTCAGCGCAAATGTTGGCCGCTAACGCGGCCGCAAGCGCGGAGCTGGCGGGGTCGGGCAGGACGCCGATGCAGGACTTCTCGTCCATCCTCGCCTACCTCACGAAGAGGCAGTGGGACAAGATCCTGGACGAGCGCAACGACTTCATGGGTCGGGTTGCGGTCGTCCTGCAGGCTTGTAAATCCCTCGGGTGGCGCACGCTGCATGAGCCGACGGTTCAACTGGCGGCGTGCGTCGCCCTCCTCGTGGACGGCTTCGATTGGACGATGCGCATGTGTCCGATGGCACAGTGGGGCTATTTCAAGCGGGCGAAAACATACGCCAAGAAGCTCCTGCCGTGGAAGTTGTGTAAGCAGCTTGCCGCGACCGAGCCGTCCTTCGTCAGCGAGCTCCCTGCGGACCCGACTGACATGCCGAAGGTGCACCCCGAGTGGTACTCGCGCGCGTATGGTGGCGGAGGGGAGGCCCCAGCAAACGAGTGCCCGCTGGACCGCACCATGTTGATGGTGCTGTGCGACGCGGTCCCGATGCGAGAGTCCAAGGCTCGCCTCAAGGCCACGTCCGATGGCAATCGGTCGTCCGTCGACATGGCGTTGCAGCTCGCGGAAAGGGCGATGACGATGCAGGGTGGCGGCCGCCAAGGTGCGCGAGACGGCGTGCCATGCAGGCGTTACACTCCGCAGCCCATTGCGCCCGCCACGGACGGCGCGATTCCGATCGGCGACACGGAGTCGGCGCCACCGCCGACGACGCACAGCGTGGAGGAGGCCAGGGACAAGATCTTCGCGAAGCTCGGCGGCAAACAATGCCTGCCAGATGTGGCCAAGACGCCGTCGAGCGAAGACGAGTCGGAGGGCAGCGACGGGGGCGACTCCGATAACAAGAGCACCGACGGCGTGGAGGAGGCGGAGCCGCCACCGCCGATGAAGAAGAAGCGCAAGGCCGCTGGCGACGGCCACCCCGCGCCCCCCCAAAGCCAAGGCCACTGCGAAGAGGAAGAACAAGAAGAAGAAGAAGACTGAGGCCGAGCACGTGGGCGCGAAGGGGGTCAAGAAACCACCGAAACCCGCATATGCGGTGGAATGGTCCCGCAACCAGGTCATGTGCCGCACGGGTGCGAAAGGTCCAGGCCAGTCGATGGCCATCAAGTTCAGCGACCACGGCGGCAGCAGCGACAAGGCGATCGCTGCGGCTAAGAAGTGGGTGCGCAAACAGGAGAAGAAGCTCGGCATCCACACTTGATCGGCAGGGGTGCTGCGACGATGCAGCCTGCATGCGTGTGCTCGCACACGACTAGATAGCCGATTGTGGCTATGAATAGGGAGTGGTGGAGGAGGGGCAGCGATGATGATCGCTTGGTGTAGGGATGGTTGTTCGGGGGGGTGTAGGGTGCAGGACAGCGATGGGGATCGCTTGAGGTCGGTTGGGCAGGGCAGCGATGATGATCGATTGTGGTTGCAGGGATTGTAGATTAGTTTGCAGCGAGTGCAGATTGCAGCGATGGCGATCGCTTGGGGGTTTCAGCGAGTGGAATTGCAGCTGTCGCTTGGAGGATGGCGAAGCTAGAGTGGACGTGGTGATGGGAGGGGAGGTGGATAAGGTGGAAGAGCAAGAGGCGGAGGAGCGATGGCGATCGCTGGGCATGTGCGCACATTGCGCACATCATTGCATGCATCATACTAGCCATTTGGGGCCCAGCAGGTGGCGCGCCAGCGCCTACACCAGGCCCAGCGCCTACACCTGCGCCTGCGCCAGCGCCGCCATGGCGCCGCCCCACAGCCGCGACCGTCGCGATGCCGCCGAGGAGTTCTTCGCCTTCGCGAACGAGGCCGCGGACGTCTTCACAAACGCGGCGTTGGCTGCGCATGAGGAGGCGCCGCCCGAGGCCGCGGAGGAGGAGCAGGAGGAGGCGTCCGATGCTGGTGCGGAGGACGTGCTCCTGGAGATCGCGGCGTCGCCAGGCGAGGAGGGCGCGGAGGTCGAGGAACCCGCGGCGGCGGCGGCGGCGGAGGAGCAGGCGGCGGAGGAGGAGGAGGCGGTGCCTTGCGAGGAGGTGCCCCTCGTCGAGGTCGTGGCATCGCCGCAGGCGCGCGATCCTCGCGACAGCCTCTCGTCGGGCGGCCAGTCGGGCCGCTCGTCGCTGTCGCTCAGCGCGCCGCGGCCGTACGTCTCGCGCCGCGATTTGGCGGCCGTGCGTCAGGCGGCAGCGGCTGCGGCGGCCGAGGAGTCAGCGGCCGCGCCGCCAGCGGCGGCTCCCGCGCCGCCCGCGCCGACGGCCGCGGAGCGCTCGCGGAGCCGCAGCCCGCGCGTCCTCGACCCGCGCGCCAAGGGGTCGCAATGGCCTCGGGTGCCGCCCCACCCGCCTCGGGTGCCGCCCCCCCCTGAGGCCGTGGCCGCGGCGGCGTGGGCGAGGGTCTACGAGGAGCGCGCGGCTGGCCAGGGGGCGGGCTACACCGAGGAGCAGGTCGCCGACCTGCGCGGCGAGGCTGCGGCGGCGAAGGCCCTCGGCTTGCAGTGGTGGCAGCGCGGCCCTGCGGGTCCAGCCGAGGGGGGGCCCGAGACGTGGCGCGGCCAGCGGTACCGCGTCAACACCAAGCAGTGGGCCAACCGCGGGGGGAGGAACAGGGAGTACTTCGCGAAGAAGTACGGCGGCGGCGCGCCAGGCAAGGCCCCCGCTGGGTCGCGCCCCGACCCCCGCAGCGGCGTCAAGGGCGGCGGCAAGGGCGGCGGGGCCGCGGGGCCGCCCCTGGTTCCTCCCCCCGCGGGGCCGCCCCCGCCCGCCGCGGCGCCGCGCGTGGTGCGCCCGCGCATTGCGTCGCCCGCGCGCCCGCTGGCAACGGCGCCGACGCCAGGGGCAGCGCCGAGGCCGTCGACAGCGCCGCTGCCGCCGTGGCGCAGCGGCGTCCCCGCCGCCGTCCCGCCGCCGTCGCGGCTGACGTGAGGCGCGCGGCGCCGCTGGCGCCGCTGGCGCGGCGCCCTGGCGCGGCGCCGCTGGCGCCTGCGCTGCAGGCGCGGCGCGCTGGGGGTGCGGCGCCTCTTCGCGCCGTGGGCGCGCATAAGCGATCTGCATGCGCTTGCTGCTCGCAGGCGCTGTGGCAAAACGATCTCTTGTGTACGCGCAGAGATTGTTTGTAATCTCGGTTGCGACCGCTTGTGTGTGCAATAGCGATTGCGATCGCTTGTGTGTGCAATAGCGATTACGATCGCTGAGGGGATGGGAGGTGTCGCTGAAGGGATGTGAGGATGAGGACCGACGACTAACGATTACGATGTGTGGATGGGGATGTGAGGATGGGGATGGCTATTACGATCGCTGGCTGAGGGGATGTGACGACTTCTGGCGACGACTGACAAAGGCGACGACCGACGACGACAAAATTGGGCGGGGGAGCGATTCCGATCGCTGGCCTTGTGCTCACAGTGCACGCATCATTGCACGCATTGCATGGCCATTGTCGGCTCCACGCGTAGCGCGCCCATCGGAGCGGATCGCCTGCGCCCAGCGGAGCGTGTCTCCATCGGCGCCCGCCCGCGCCGACGCCAGCGCCGACACGAGCGCCGTCGTCAGCACCGACGCCAGCTCCGTCGCCAGCACCGACCATGTCGTCCGACGTCGCGGCAGCCTGCCCCGTCAAGACAGAGGAGGAGTGGTACACGGTCGGCTGCCCCGTCAGCAACTGCAAGGCCAAGTGCTACAAGGGGAGCCACGCGGAGTGCTTGGAGTGGCTCTTCAACCACTTGGCGACGTCGACGGCGGAGAGCCACAAGTTTCTCAAGACGGCCGGCGGGCCCAACTTAGAGGAGATCAACCGCCTCCTGGACGACGCCAACGCGGAGCGCCTCAGCGACAGCGAGGTGGCGGCGTGGCAGAAGCACCAGGCCGAGAAGGCGGCGGCAACCGCGGCCAACCCCTACAAGACGGCGCCCGCCGCCAGCGCAGGGGCCGCCGCCGCGGCCGCCGCCAGCGCAGGGGCCGCCAGCAGTCGCGGGCGCGATCGCCGCGCGCGATCGCCTGCGCGCAGGCGCAGCCGCAGCCGCAGCCACCGCAGCCACCGCGGCCGCCCCGCGCCGCGCACGCCGCCCCGCGGCCGCGGAGACGACCGCGCCCCCGCGGCGGCGGCCAGCCTGACGACTGCGGCGGCGCACAAGCTGCAGCAGACGGCGGAGCAGCTGCAGCAGCAGCAGCAGCAGATACGGCAGCAGCAGCAGCAGATGCAGCAGCAGCAGCAGCAGCTACAGCAGCATATGCAGTTGCGGGTGCAATCGACTGCAGGCCTGACGGGGAAGGCTGCGCCGTCCGCGGCGCCCGCGGCGATGCACCTGATCATGGCGCCCATGACAGGAGACGTCTCGCTGCCCGACGTGCCCCCCGAGACCGAGTTCAGGCTCAGCAAGGCGCGGGCCGATGCGCTCATGGACTGCCTGAAGCGGGCGGAGCGCTGCGCCAAGGTGGCGAAGGAGACGTGCATCAAGGCGTCTCAGGCGTTCGAGCAGGAGGAGGCGTCCCTGAGGGCGGCGAGGGAGCAGGTCGCCGAGGCGATGGGCGCGTCGGTGCAGCTCAGCGGGCTCTGAACAGTGGCAGCGGGCTTTGGCGCTGCTCAGCGGGCTCTGGCGCTTCTCAGCGACATGTGGGAGGCGACCCTGGAGCCCGACAGCATCTTCGTCGCGGCTCGCTGACGCTCTGTGGCGTTCGCCGCCTGCGGCCGCGGCGGCGGATCGCGCCGCCGCGTGCTTATGAATATGAAATGAGGAGAAGGAGCAGGAGAATGAGGATGATAGCGATGTCGATCGATGGGTGGGGGGTGGGGGGTAGCGATGTCGATCGCTTGGAGGAGGATAAGAAGGAGGAGGAGGATAGCGATGTCGATCGCTGGGGGAGAGGGGATAGCGATGTCGATCGCTGGGGGGAGGAGAAGAATGAGGAGGAGGAGGAGAAGGATACCGATGTCGATCGCTGGGGGTGAGGGGGGATAGCAATGCCGATCGCTGGGGGGAGGAGGATGAGGAGATGTAGAGGGAGGATGAGGAGGATAGCGATGTCGATCGCTGGGGGAGAGGGGATAGCGATGTCGATCGCTGGGGGGAGGAGAAGAAGGAGGAGGAGGAGGAGAAGGATACCGATGTCGATCGCTGGGGGTGAGGGGGGATAGCGATGCCGATCGCTGGGGGAGAATGAGGAACAGGGGGAGCGATTGCGATCGCTTGGGGGAGGTAGCGATGTCGATCGCTTGGGGAAGAATGAGGATGATGAGAGGGAGGGGAAGCGATGGTGATCGCTTGGGGGAGGTAGCGATGCCGATCGCTTGAGGGAAGAATGAGGATAATGAGCAGGAGAGGCATCGATGGTGATCGCGTGGGGATGTAGTTACCCTGGTAACTACCGTAACTATCGCAAGTTACAACCAATGTTATCCTTTTGTTATCCTTTTGTTATCCTTTGTTATCCTTTGTTATCCTGGTCACTGGGTCAGATAGGATAACAAAAGGATAACAAAAGGATAACACTGGGTCAGATAGGATAACATGTTATCCTAACTGACCCAGTGTTATCCTTTTGTTATCCTAACTGACTGGGTCAGATAGGATAACATGGGTCAGATAGGATAACGTGTTATCCTAACTGACCCATGGATCAGGATAACAAAGGATAACAAATGATAGCAAAAGGATAACAAAAGGATAACATTGGTTGCCACTTACGATAGTTATGCCACTTATTCGAGTAAGTATCGACATCGAGCGATACTCATCGCTGCCTCCCCGAGCGATGCTGATCGCTGACGCGCGTAGCTTACCTGATAACGGCACTGCGCAACATGCGCGGCTCAAGAGCCAGCGACCGAGGTCGCTCGACTATCGGTGAGAGCGCACCGCCAACGGTCGCGGGGCGTTGCGAGCGATGGCCGCGGGATGCGGCGGCGCGCTGGCCAGCGCGGTCGATGAGGCGGCGGCGAGCGAGGACAGCCAGGCGACGTTGCAGTTGGCAGACGCCGCGGGCGCAAGCGTCCCCGAGGACGCCGAGCTGCTGGACATTCTCGCGGTGGATCTCGGTCTCGAGGGCGCGACGGGCGCGGGGGGCGGAGCCGCGGAGGCGGAGGCGCCCGAGAAAGAGGAGGTGGCGGCTGAGGAAGGCGAGGAGGCGACCGAGGGGGGCGGAGCCGCGGATGCGGAGGCGTCCAAGGAAGAGGAGGTGGATGTTGAGGGAAGCGAGGATGCGGCCGAGCGGGGGCCGATGAGGAGGCCAGCCGCCGCCAGACGCAGGCGCAAGCCGAAGAAGGTCAGGGCGAAGTACGCAGGCCCGAAGGGCCCGCCGCCCAAGGCCACGGCCAAGGTGAACGCCAAGGCCGCGGCAAAGGAGAAGGCAATGGCAGTGGCCGCAGCCAAGAAGGCGCCGCCCAAGTTCGCCGACATCGCGAAGTGGATGCAGCCCACTTCGAGGGCGAAGGCGAGCGGTGGTGTGCCCACCCTGAGGCTCGGCGAGAGTGCGCCCTCGCCGAAGGACGGCGATGGGGCGCTGCAGGTGGGCAAGGCGAAGGCGAAGGCGAAGTCGAAGATGAAGGCGACGGTGCAAGAGTTGTCGTCGCCGCCGTCTCGTCCGCGAAGGCGCACCTCGGACACCGAGTCCCAGGCGTCGGCGGGCATGGGCGAGGAGCCGACGGCAGGCGCCTCGCCGAAGTTTCGAGTCGGATCGTTCGCGGCGCTCAGCTCGCCTCACAAGCGCGCAGCACCGCTCTCGCTCGACGCCGTCGAGAACGAGTTCCTCTGCGACAGGTGCGACCAGCCGTGCGACGTCATGAAGGCGTACCCAGTGCGGGTGACGAAGAAGGGCCAGATCTACAGGTGCGCGTTGTGCAGCACGCGGGGGGTGCAAGCGAATCGGGCGCCCGAGTGGAAGGAGACGGCCGTGAAGCTGAAGGACTTCAGCATTGAGGAGAGGGTCGGGTTCTGGAAGAAGATCCGCGCCTGCAGCGGCCAATCAAGCGTCAAGGCCATGGTCCAGGCGACCTTGAAGGCGATCCACGAGAAAGGGACGCGGGCGGGCAAGCGAGGCGGCTACTACCCGCTGAGCTGGTACAAGAGGCAAGGCTTCCCATGGAGAAGGATCAGGAAGACGTGCACTGACACGTTGAACCATGCCGTGATGGGGTTGTGCTACAAGGTGGACATCCACGAGATCGAGAAGTGGGAGGCAAACATCGCGCGGCGTGAGAATGAGTATGGGGCATCGCGCGCCGCCGAGGCCGAAGACGGGCTCGAGGCTTCAGGCTCAGACGGCAAGGAGCCCTGCACCAGAACGACGCCCGCATCCGCGCAAGCGGGGGCCGAGATCGCCGACGACAGCGCCGAGGAGGGCGATGAGGAGAGCGCCGAGGACCCCGACAGCACCGCTGATGTCGATGATGCCGGGGGCTCCGACAGCACCGAGGGCTCGGAGCAGTTGCAGAGTGGCAGCGGTGACTCGGACAGTTTTGGCCTCGAGACCTCGGGCGAGGACTCCATGGGGGACGGCGACGGGTCGTACGGCGGACAGCCGCCTCCAGTGACTCCTGGCGGATCGAACGATGAGAGCAACGACGACGGCACGCCACCCCCCCAGAACAGAAAAATGCAGAGCAAGGAAAAGCCCAAGGGCAAGAGCTCTAAGGACAAGGAAAAGGAGAAGGACAAGTCCAAGAGCAAGGCCGCCGATAAAGATAAGGACGCTGATAAGGACAAGGGAAAGTCCAAGACAAAGGACACCGATAAAGATAAGGACAAGCATAAGGACAATGGCAAGTCCAAGAGCAATGGCAAAGACAAGGCTAAGGATAAGGCTAAAGACAAGGAAAAGGTCAAGGCCAAGAGCAAGGGCGCCGATAAAGATAAGGACGCTGGTGAGGGCAAGGAGAAGGACAAGAGCAAGGGCAAAGATAAATATAAGGAGAATGATAAGGACAAGAGGGCGAACAATGACAAGTCCAAGAGCAATGGCCCTGATAAAGATAAGGGCAAGCATAAGGCCACGAAAAAAGACACGGACAAAACCGATGACAAGGCCGATGGTAAGGACAAGAGCAAGGGCAATAAACATGATAAGGATGAGAGCAATGCCAAGGTCGATGGCAAGACCAAGGGCAAGAAGCGGGCGAACGAAGGGGCAGCCGAATCTTCGACAAAGAAGATGAAGAAGCAGAAGCCACCGACCAGCTCCTCGCAGAGCGGCAGCGACATCGAATCGGGGAGCTCGTCGCCTGCGCACCCGCGCGTCGGCGAGACCGCCAAGGAGCGCGCGGCGCGCGAGAAGCAGGAGAGGAAAGAGCAGAGTAAGAAAGACAAGGAGGCGCAGCAGCAGAAGCTCCTGGCCACGCGTACCCTGAGCAGGATTGTGGCGCCCATGTACAAGCTCGAGTCGGCGCTCAAGTGCGACGGGGTCGGGAAGATCCCCGAGGCTACGCTGGTTCACGCGAAAAAGATCATGGACACGCTGGCCAAGATGAAGAAGGTCGCCCATAAAGTCAGCAGTGGCAAGGTCGCACCTTCGGAGTTCACTTGGTCCGCCCAGGATGTCAGCGACATGTCGACGCAGGCGGCGGCGCAGAGCACTCTGGTGATGTCGATGGCCAAGGCGTACCTTGTGACTGCGAAGTCCTCGTGAGGGCCCGCCGCCATCAGCTACAGCGCTGGGACCAGCGCGCGGCCGTGCGGTAGCAACAGACGTTGACGCCGCTCGCCGCCCCGCTTTCGCGCCCCGCCCCGCAGCTGGTGGCGCACATGTGTATAAAAAAAGCGATGGGGATCGCTGGGGTGAAGCGATGGCGATCGCTTGTGGAGAGGGGAGCGATGGGGATCGCTGGGGTGAAGCGATGACGATCGCTTAGGGAGCGGGGAGCGATGGGGATCGCTGGGGTGAAGCGATGGCGATCGCTTGTGGAGAGGGGAGCGATGGGGATCGCTAGGGTGAAGCGATGGCGATCGCTTAGGGAGAGGGGGGCGATGGGGATCGCTGGGGCGAAGCGATGGCGATCGCTTAGGGAGAGGGGAGCGATGGGGATCGCTGGGGTGAAGCGAGGGCGTCGCTCGGGCGGGCGTTGGCGAGGATGGGCTCGCGATGGGGGCTAGTTGCTCAGCCGTTTCGGCTCGACTCGCGAGTGACGCGCGTCGCTCGTGGCCAAGCGGCGGCGCGATGCCCAAGCGGCGGCGCGATGGCCCCGAAGCGGAGTCGGGTATCCGATGTCCGCGACCTCAGGCGGCCAAGCGGCGTCGGCTATCCGATGCCATCGCTACGCATGGCGTATCTGGCAAGGCCCTCGTTCGCATCGCCAAGAAGCTCGCGGAGCCTGGCCATGCGCAAGAGCTGACGGCTTACGCGGTCCAATCCACCAGTGAGGGCGTATTCGACGACGTCGGGACGACAATCGAATTGCCCATGCAAGATAACGAGCCGCCCTTCGCTTGGAAGCTCGCCAGAATCGACAAGCTCCTGCGGTATGTTTGCAAGGCCAGCCCCGTGTACAGTGAGCTTCTCGCGGTGGTCGCGAACCGCGTCCGCGGCGCGCCGCTCTCGCTGGTGCTGTACATGGACGAAGTGACACCAGGCGACGCGCTGGCCCTGAGGCACGATCGGAAGTTCTGGATGATCTTCTTCACGTTCCTGGAGTTCGGGGCTGACATGCTATGGAGGGAAGAGCTGTGGCTACCGCTGGGGTGTCTGCGAACGAAAGCGAGCAATCGCGTGGACGGCGGCATCTCTTGTGCCACTCGACTCCTCATCAGGGAGATGTTCTTCGGATCCTCCAGGCTCGCGGGAGCTGGCGCGCACGTGGAGCTGGCCAACGGCACTCCGATGCTGGTGCGGGCGCGCCTCTCCAATCTTCTCGCAGACATGGATGCGTTCAAAGGCATTCTGCGTTTGCGGGGTGCCAACGGCTGGAGGCCTTGCTTGCGATGCAAGAACGTGATCTTGAAGGGCGGTTCCGTCGACGGCGACGGCGGCTACTTCGTCGACACCTGTTGTCACGAGCACGCGCGCTTCGATCGTCATTCAGACGCCGACGTGTGGAAACTGTGGGACGACCTCGCCGCAGCGGCGGCGACCGCGGGACAGCCTGGCCACATGACGAAGGGCAACTTCCAGAAGCTCGACAAAGCCAGCGGCTTCAACTACCATCCCAATGGCTTGCTGGAGGATAAGGAATTGCGGGCGATAATGAAGCCGTCCGCCATGACGTATGACAGCATGCACAACCTATGGAGCAATGGCACCGTTGGCTGGGAGGTGTTCGCGTTTGTGAAGGCGTGCCAGAGAAAAGCTGGCATCGGATGGCCCGAGCTTCACGCGTTCACGCGGCGCTGGCAGTTCCCGAGGTCGCACGGCAGAACGGCAAAATATATGTTCACGCCTGGGCACGAGACCGCGTGCAAGAAATCATTCAAAGCAGGCGCCAGCGAGCTGATCTCGACCTTCTTCGTCCTTTTGGCGTTCGCCGAGGAGCGCGCCGTCCGCATCGGGTCGCTCGAGCGCGAAATAGCGTCCCTTCGGGCGTGCGGCCTGCTGGCGGACGCGTTCCTGAAGGTCAAGCGCGGGCGTGCCCCCCCTCGCAGTGACTTCATTGCAGCGGCTGAAGTCCATCTCAACTTGCACAAGCAGGCGTACGGCACCAAATACGTGAAGCCCAAACACCACTACGTGTTTCACAACGCGGAGCAGGAGCCGAAAGAGCTCGACTGCTTCGTGACGGAGCGCCACAATAAGGTGGCAAAGGCGGTGGCCGAACCAGTGGAGAACACCGCGCGCATGGAGGCCACGACGCTCGCGGGCTGCGTATTGCAGCAAGTGCGGCAACTCGAGAAGATGGGGCCGACGGGCAACTCGCTGGTGGGAGCGCGTGCCGAATCTGACGGGTTGCGCTCCGTAGTCGGGGCCGCCGACGTCTCCGTGGCCAGGGGGTTGCGCTGGGAAGGGAACGCCTACAACGTGGGCCAGGTGGTTCGCTCGCGCGGCGGCGAGGTGTTTATCATCGACGCGTGCGCGGAGATTTCTGGCGAACTGCACATCGTCGCCCGCGGGATCGAGATCTCAACGGGCGCGTGCGGCCTCAGCACTGGCAGCGTGGTGAACGAGCTCCTCGTCATCAAGATGTCCGACGCTGACCTGGATGGCGCTGTCTGGGCGTGGCGCGTGAAGAGCAACGGTGACTATGTCATCGCGCACGCGCGCTGAGACACAGATGGAAACATGCGCCGCGCCGCGGTGTGTGTGTGTGGGGGGCGATGTCGATCGCTGGGTGAGGTGAAGCGATGCCGATCGCTTGGGTGAGGAGATGAGAGGAAGAGGATGATGATGAGGAGGAGGAGGAGGAGGGGGAGGGAGAAAGCGATGCCGATCGCTGGAAGGAGGGGGGGACGGACAAGAAAATCGAGCGATGTCGATCGCTGGGTGAGGTGCAGCGACGTCGATCGCTTGAAGGAGGAAGAGGAGGAGGAGGAGGTGGCGGATGAGGGAGGATAGCGATATCGATCGCTGGAAGATGGGCGGGGGGTGGGAGGAGGAACATAAGATCACTGCGCGCAACCGTTCAGCTTTGGCGCGCTGCTGCCCCTTGGGCTCGCGCGGGGCATGCGCGATGCTGCCCCTGGCGGCCGCGCGCAAGCGCGCCTCGAGCTGGCCGAAGGCGGCCGCGCACGACGACGAGACGACGACGACGATGCGACGACGGCGACGAAGACGGCGACGAATGAGGCGAGCTTGCCCGAGCGGCTGCTCGGGGAGGTGGAGCAGCTGCGCGGGGAGGTCGAGCAGCTGCGCGCGGCGAACGCCCAGCTGCGGGCGGAGAAGGAGGAGGCGGATAAGACGACGACGACGACGACGACGACGACGACGAGACGACGACGACGACGACGACGACGACGACGACGACGACGACGACGACGACGGTGGCGGCGACGACGACGGCGGCGGCGGCGGCGACGACGACGACGACGACCCCCCCAGGTGGCGCGGCACTTGGCCCTCCAGATCGACATGCGCGACGTCGAGCTGGATCGGGCCGCCGAGCTGCTGGGCGTCGCGCGCCGCCGCGCCGCGGTGCATGCGGCGGCGCTGGCGCAGCTCAAGCAGGACGCGATGACGATCATCCGCCTGCAGAGGCTGTACGACGCCCCCGAGGCGGAGGCGGCCATGGCGTCGGCGGTGGCCATGGCCGACGCCCTGACGACGCCGCCTCCGCCGCCGTGGTCCCCCCGTGAGGAGGGGCTCACGGGCGGCGACGGGCGCCCAGGGTCGCCCACGGACGCCCTGACTGAGCCGCCCCCGCCGCCGCGGCCTGCGCCCCCGCAGTGAGGCGGCGCGAGGCTGCGCGCGCCAACAAGAAGCTTGGGGGGGGATATCGATGTCGATCGCTTGGGGGAGGTAGCGATGGCGATCGCTTGGAGGAGGAGGAGGAGGCGGAGGAGGAGGAGGAGCAGGAGGCGCAGGAGGAGCAGGAGGAGCAGGAGCAGGAGGATGAGGAGGAGCAGGATCTGCATGGGCAGCCAGGGGGCTGCGGAGGGAGGAGGAGGAGTAGCGATGCCGATCGCGATGTGCATGGGCAGCCAGTGGGGCCGCGGGATTTGCATAGGCAGCCAGGGGGGCTCGCGATCTCGATCGCCGCGAGGAGGAGGAGGAGGAGGAGGAGGATGAGGAGCAAGAGAGCGATGCCGATCGCTGGGGGAGGCGAAGCGATGTCGATCGCTTGGAAGGGGGAGGAGGCAGGAGAAGGAGGAAGAGGAGGATGACGATGATGAGGAGGAGGAGAGCGATGTCGATCGCTCGGGCGCGGGTGGGAATATGGGTGGAGCGATGGCGATCGCTCGGGCGGGCGTTGGCGACGATGGGCTCGCGATGACGGCGATTGCTCAGCCGTTTCGGCTCGCCTCGCGAGTGACGCACGGGGCGCTCGCGGCCAAGCGACGGCGCGCGCGCGCGCAGGAGGGGGCGCGTCATGGACGATCTCCCCTCGGAACCGCTGCCACCTGGGCTGGTCGGCGCGAAGCCGTCCAGTGTTCCGCTGCCGCGAGGCGGCCCGTGGCCGAATATGGCCAACGCGAAGTTCTTCAAGATGCCGTCGCCCGCCGCTTTCGTTGCGGCCACCTCCGAGGACGCGGCGCCGCCGCCGCCACCCAAGCGGCCGCGCCTCGAGGTTGCAGCCGTCGGCCGAGAGGGGGCCTCAGGCGGCTCCAACAGCAGGCCGAGCTGCAGGCGTTGAGCGAGGCGGAGGCGATCTGCTTGGCCGCCTTCCGCGACGGGCAGGGCGGCGAGGCGGCCCCTGAGGGTGAGCCCCCTGCGCGGTGAGGAGGCCGCGCGTACACTGAGGACGCGGCCGCGCGCGGTGAGGAGGCCGCGCGCCCCGCCGCGCTCATCACTCTCCTCCCCCCCTCCCCCCCCTCACAGCGATCGACATCGCTCTCCTCCTCCTCCTCCTCCTCCCAAGCGATCGCGATCGCTTCATTTCCCTAAGTAACTTATAAGTATCTTATAGTGTTAGCTTAAGTAACTTAAGAACATCAACTTAAGTTACTTATAAGTATCTTAGTAAGTACCCATAAGTAGCTCATGTAAGTAGCTATGTTACTTGCGATACTTGTACATAGGGTGCAACTAGCATAAGAACCACCATTCTCGAAGCGGCCCTGGACTCCCCCCGGCCCCGGGCCCCCCCCGCGGTCATGGACGCCCCCCGGTACCGGGCCCCATCCCGAACAAATCCAGTAGCGAGCGGTAGCGACCGGTAGCGGCGATTCGTCCGTCGGTCGCGACCATTCGCGGCCGACCCGCGACCGACGTCGAAAACTCATCGTTCGCGACCGATCCGCGACCGATCCGCGACCGATCCGCGACCGACCCGCGACCGACCCGCGACCGACCCGCGACCGACCACGGAATCTCAGATCTGAAGATGATCTGTCGACAGATCATCTCCATATCACATTTTCTGATCTGAAGATGGCATGTCGACAGATCATCTTCAGATGCAAGGGGCAACGAAGAGAGGGAGAATGAGGAGGAGGAGGAGAGGGGCGAGGAGGAGGCACCACGAAGAAGAAGGCGGGATGGGAAGGGCCTGGAAGTAGGAGGGCAAGATAGTAGGAGGAGAAGCAGGGGGAGGAGGAGGCGGAGGAGGAGGAGGAGAAGGGCGAGAGGAGAGGGGGGCGACGACAACGACGTTTCATCCCATCCTAAACCATGCCTGGGAAGACCAGGGGCTCCCCCTTCCAAACCATGGGGTTCCATCCTTCCAGAATTTCGAGGCTCGGCCCTTGCGAAAATCGGGTTCGATCCTTCCAGAATTCCGAGGCGCCCCCAGCTGCCGCAGCGAGGAGACCAAGGTTGCCCAGGGGGGAAACAAATACAAAAATCCTCGCATCATCATCCTCAAGCCCCCCCCCCCCCAGCGGGCGCGCTCTTTGCGCTGCGTGCGCTCTCTGCGCTCTCCGCGCAGCTCTCTGCACAGCTCTCTGCGCAGCTCTCTGCGCAGCTCTCTGCGCAGCTCTGACCGCGCGCAGCCCGCGCGTGCAGCCCTGCCTTCTTCCCACCCCCCCTGCTCCTCCTCCTCCTCCCCCCCGTCCCCCTCCTCCTCCTCCCCCTCCTCCTCCTCCTCATCCTCCTTCTCCCTCCTCCTTCTCCTCCTCCTCCCCCTCCCCCCCCCCCCCCCCCCTCCTCCCCCCCCCCCCCCCCCCCTCCTCCTCCTCTCTCACCCCCCCCCCCCCCCCCCCATCCTCATCACCATTCTCCTTCACCTCCTCACTTGTCCCCCTTCTCCAACCTACTCCACCAGCTGTGCTCGCCCATTTTTCCACTGCGTTCGCCCCCGCGAATGATAATGTTCAGAAGATGTCTCAAACGATTCGTATATGAAGATGATCTGTCGACAGGCCATATTCAGACCGCACCGCGTGATCTGATGGCACGTCGGCAGACCATCTTCATATTTACATCCAGACCGAAAATACGATCTGTAGAATGTATGTCGACGGATCATCTTCAGATTTGAGATTTCAGATTTTGACTCGATTCTCTCCGATCGTTCCTCCGCGCTGCCCCAGCCCCCCCTGCTAAAGCCCGCCTGAGGGCAGGGCCGGGCGCGGGCGACAGCTCGCCCTCTAACCTCAGGCCTGACTTCCCGAGAAGGGACCCATGGAAAGGGGGGGATGCGTTGGGGGGAATCGAGAAATACATCCTTGAGTCAGCAGGGCGGCATGGTAGACGACATGGAAATGGGGGGGGGGGAACAGAATTATAAAGGGGGCTGAAGGGTAGAGGGCAAGGAAGGGGGGGAGGCTGGGGAGAAGGGTCATATCTACTCGGGGGTTCAGGCCTGAGAACGCTCGGCTACTCCACGCAGCCGCGGCAATACTGCAGAACCGCCACCCGTTCGGGCACGCGTGATGGGGCTCATCTCCCCCTCGTTCCGCCCCCGCTGCACCCGCTTCTCGCCCCCCCCCTCCCTTCCCCAAATCCTCTGTCCACCCTCTCCGCCCCTCCCCCTATCCTCCTTCCTCTCTTCTCTCCTTTCTTCTGCCGTCGCCAATCCCAGGCCAAATGGGGGCCGACGCCGGTCCTAACCGCGCCTTCCGAGGCGCACGCGCTGGCGCAACTTTAGCGGGGCCGAATATATGCTAGTGCCGACGGCGCAAGCAGCGCCGCACCTCGCGGCGAACCGCCGCCAGTCTTCGGGCTGGTAGCACCACGCCCATCGCGGGTTCAGTGGTGTCTGCCTGGCAACGCGAACAAAACATATGATGTTTATTCACGAGGCTGCACTTGAATTTTGCACTAGCGTACGCCCGCTGCGCCAAGGCCTGGTACGTCACCAAAAACACGTCTACGGCTGCCTTCAACCGATCACACTCAGAAGACGACAAGAATTGACCCCCAGCACTCACCACGTCGTAAAACCTGATCAAGTGCTTAAACATCAGGGTCCTCCTTCTGAGACGCGCGCCCCCGCCACCCGGCGCCGATTCCTGGAATTCTCTCGAAGGCGCCAGGCCCACCCCCGCCAGACTCTTGGCTTCTGCAGCTTTTATGCTGTGTGACAACACAGGGTAGTCTGCATGGGGGCTATCAGGATCACGAATGAACATCGACAGCCTGAAATTCGAACGCCGATGAGGCAGGGCAAGCTCACGGTAGATCTCTTGAACGCGGGTCCACGCAATGCGAACTCTGTCGCTAAAACGGCCGCCCAATTCCTCGCACACTAGCTCATGCAGGAGGTTCGCCACAGCGTGGCCAGACACGCCCAAGTCCACCGCATGCATTACATCGATGGCTAGGCACTGGAGCGTTACTCCCCAAGTAGTAAAAAGTGGGAAGGGAAACGTACCCGCGCTCGTGCCGCGACCAATGGTTCGGATCATTACTGGCATTGGCAATATCATTCCATGGATGATCTGTCTTGTTCGCCGTGCAAAGCCAGCAAAACCTGTCGCCTCCAGCACGCGGAGTTCCCAAACTAACAAACTATTCAAAATCCCCTACAACTGAATGTATAGACGCCCTATACGGCTCCTCCAGACTGCACAACCATTCCCCGCCTAACTCTGCGCGGCCCGAGTCTAAGCCATTGCCGTTCCAACCCGCCGCTCTCGCTGCGGAGAGATTCCCCTCATGGGGGGGGCCCGGGCCGCGACGCCGCCCCCCGCCTGCCGACATCCTCGACAGCGACGACGCCCCCGTCGACGACGGGGCCGCATGAAACGCAAGCGTCGCCAACATGTCCCGTTACTTCGAATCGTCATATCCTTTCTCCCTCGCCCATCCCTCCCCCTACCTAGCCCCTGCCATCCTTCTCTCTTCCCCCCTTCATCCAAACTCTCGTCGCGCGCGCCCCTCGCCCTCTGCCCGCCCACCCCTGCTTCCCAGCGGGCCGCCGAGCCGTCGCGCAGCTCCCCGGCCGACGGCGGGGCGAAGGGGCACGGGTCGGGAAGTGAGAGTGGACCGACTGGGAGGGGAGGGGGGGGGGGGGGAGCGAGAGAAGGGAGAGAGGGGGGGGGGCAGAGGAGGTGAGAGGGAGCGAGAGGAGAGAGGAGAGAGAGAGAGAGAGAGAGAGAGAGAGAGAGAGAGAAAGAGAGAGAGAGAGAGAGAGGGAGAAGGGAAAGAGAGATAGAGAGAGAGAGAGAGAGAGAGAGAGAGAGAGGGGTGAGAGGGAGAGAAGAGAGAGGAGGAGTGGGAAGGCAGTCAGGGGGAGGGAGAGAGGAGGGGTGCAGCATGTGTTTCTGCATAACAAAAACAAGGGGCGGCGAGGCCTTCCAAGTCGACAGTTGGCTACTTCCCCTCTGCTAATGCATTAAAAGACCACCGGGGCACCTTCCAGATTTCACACCAGCTGTCCTGCCCATGGGCACTCTGCTTTGCGCATATACTGAGAGGGAAAGACGCCAAGTTCACAGTGAGGGCCTTCGTCTTCCCCGTTGCCCCCAGGCCAGTCATCGAAACTGAAGTCAGAGAATCTCGAGACAGGAATTCTGCCCCGTCACCGTGAACACGGAGGGGGAGCAACCATTTCTCCCTCGTAGTCTTGCTTATCTTCCACAGGGGATGGCCACGTAAGCGAAGGTCAGACCTGAGATGTTTCTTCTTTAACACCTACAGCTTTCGTGTGCAACAAGGGTAGAATAAGCTTAACCGTTGGAAAATGGAGGCGTCGGTCGAACCCGTTCTACCCCCCTTGCAAAACTGCTGGCTCAAAACTAAAGCGCCCACC
>CAUYUJ010003963.1:65000-74149 GCA_963575745.1 Prorocentrum cordatum
CGTGTGCGTGTGCGTGTGCGTGTGCGTGTGCGTGTGCGTGGTGCGTGTGCGTGTGCGGTGTGCGGCGTGCGGTGTGTGCGTTGTGCGTGTGCGGTGCGCGGTGCGTGGCGTGTCGTGTTGCGTAGTGCGTGTGTGTGGTGTGGTGTGTGTGGTGTGTGTGGTGTGTGTGGTGTGGTGTGGTGTGTGTGGTGTGTGTGTGTGTGGTGTGTGTGTGTGTGGGCGTGTGTGTGTGTGTGTGCGTGCGTGCGGTGTGGTGCGTGTGTGTGTAGGTGTGTGATGTGGTGTGTGTGTGCGTGCTTGCGTGCGTGCGTGCGTGCGTGTGCTGTGTGCGTGGTGCGTGTGCGTGTGCGTGTGCGTGTGCGTGTGAGTGTGCTGTGGTGCGTGTGTGTGTGCGTGTGTGTGCGTGTGGTGTGTGTGTGTGTGTGCGGTGTGTGTGTGTTTGTGTGTGTGCGTTTGTGTGTGTGTGTTTGTGTGTGTGCGTGTGGTGTGTGGGTTTTTTTGTGTGTGTGTGTGTGGTGTGTGCGTGTGCGCGCGCGCTTGGTGCGCGGGGTGTGGGGGGTGGGGGGGGTGGGGGGGGGGGGGGGGGGGGGGGGGGTGCGGGGGGGGGGGGCGGAGAAATTGAAAGATGTTTATGTTGCACGCGGGAAGGTCGCAAATGCGCACCACAGAAAACAAGCTCAGAAAACAATGGTGGGATGCATGCGCATTTCAGCAGCCATGGCGCCGAGCGCCGCGCGATCCTGGGACATCTGGAACTTCTCCATGCCCTCCCTGAGCACTTTGAACTGCTCTGCGTCGACAGTGTCACCCTGGCTCCCCGACATCTGCTTGCTCCTACCCATCTTTTTCTGATGGGTGTCCTTGCGCACGCAGTACTGCTTCCTCTTCGGGTAGTCGGGGCTGGGCCGCGTCTGGCGCTACTTTTCCTGATCAACCAAGGTGGCGCATTCGCGCCCTGCTACGACATATTGCAGAAGGTCCAACAGAGGGGGTACACACCAATGGAATATTGCCACGACACAGCTGAGAACACCAACGCAACGCCCGACATCTTGAGAAGCCGCAGCAAATCAAGGGAGAAGCAGAGATTCAACCATCAGGGATCAGATCAACTTCGCGACGCACTCTGGACGACTCGGCCGCGGCACTGGCAACAACACAGCGACAAAAAAAATGCCTTCACCATATCACCGTTGATCATCTCCTCGCCCCCGCTCTGCCCGTAGTGGTCGTAGAACTGCTTCTCGGTCAGCCACTCGTCGGACCTGATCATGTCCCCCTGCCAAGTGATGGCCCACGACACCTGCATGTAGCGCTGGCCTAAGCTCGGGCCCACGACGAAGGCAGCCAGCATGCTCGCCTTGGTCTCGTATTTCGGGGCGCCCTTGATGGCGCCGGCCTCGACCTGCTTCCACTGCGCCTCTGCCTGCTCGCCGTTCTCGGCGTTCTTCCCGGCAGTCTTGATGCGCCCGTAGAGAGCCCTGGGCGATAGATTTGTTTCGCGCGGCTTGGAACATGCGCTATCCCTGGGACACCACGAACCATTACTATCATGGAACCCCATGGGGCCATAAAGCACTTCGAAGCTAAATGTTCCCTAGGCGTTGCGATGCCTGGAGAGCCCTAACAGCTCTTCGGATCCCGCGAGCCCTCGGCTGTCTAGAGATTTTCCTCTTCCAGCACCATTATTCCCCCTCTGGGAGTGGTTTGCCCCTCCCGCTACCCCCCCCCCCCCCCCGGACCTGGGCGGGAGGTTCCGCGGGCCGCCGGGGCGCCCGAGATGGCCCAAGGCGGCTCCAAGAGCGAAAAGGCGGGAAAGCAAACTACACATTGATTCCCCTAGGTTTTGGAAAGAGTTTGGCTTTTTGGGGGGCCCAAGAGGCGCTCTAGAGGGGCATCGCCAATCCCCCCCCTCCTAAATCCCCCCCCCCCCCCCTCCCCCCCTTGACGCATCCCATCCAACATGGCCCCGCCAACAGGCCCCCCGAGATACGCGAGAGGCCCCCGGGGCCGCCAAGGGGCCCCAAAGACTGCCCAAGAGGCCCCCGACCTCGCCATTGCCACCCCCCTCCTTCTCTTTCTCATATTTCCCCCTCCCGCCCCCTCCCTCTCTTCCCCTTCCTCATCCCCCCCTCTTTCCCCTTCCCCCCTTCTCGTCTCCGCGCCCGCCGCCCTACGTCCATCCCCCCCCCCTCATCTCCCCCCTCCTGCCCCCCGCCCCCCCCCCCCCCCCCCCCCCCACCGCGCCCCGCTCCCCCCCCCCCTTTCTGCCCCCCCTCTTCCCCCTCCCTGCTCCGACGCGAACGACATTCCTCCTACACCCCCTCCCCCTCTTTTTTTGGGCATACGACGGATATTGCCCGCCCTCTGCTCTTCGGCATGCCCCCCCCCCCCCCCCCCTCGCCGCCACCGCCGCCGCCGCCGCCGCCACCGCCGCCGCCGCCGCCACCACCACCACCCCGCTCCCCTCATCGCCTCCACCCCCTGGGGTTCGTGTCTGGGCGGGCTGGTGGGGGTATTTTTTTGCTCGGCGGCCCGCAAGGAAAAGTCCAGAGGGCGCGTCAATAAGCAATGGGGTGCCATGCCAGATAATTAGCGATGGCCAAGCGACGACTGGAGGGAGCCGCCAAGAGGGCGCACTGGTGGGGATACGCGAAGCGCTTAGAATTCGAATGCCCCACAAACGACAATAACGCAGTTGCCTCTTATGGGAATCATCGGGCATCTGCACAAACGGACAAACCATCTCGGCGCACACCGAACCGTCCAAGGGGCGCGAACGAGACTCCACGCGGTCGGACGGGGGGCCTGCCACATCGCGACAGCAATACAGACGACGGAACAAACTAGAAAATAAAACCAACGCACTTCATTTCAGACTCGCTGAAGATCTGCTTGACCAGGTTCACGTTCTCCATGCTGCCGTGCGCACTGGTAGCGGTGCATGCAATTCTCTCTGCGCCTGCGCCCTCACCTAGCCGTTGCCGCCTTCTGACATTCACCAGCTGACCGTGCATCTTAGCCAACGTTGTTTTGCAAACCCACGTACAAAGCCAACGCACTTGTCCATTCTTTTCAGCATCAGAACTATACATACAAACGCCCGCAGACCAAATCGCACCACGCAGTGAACTGGCGAAGAAGGTCGGCATGCACGCCGCCACTTCCTCAAGCCAAAACCCATGGCAGGCAAAAAAACAAACGAGTCCCCGAAAAATCCCCATCTTCTCGTCGATAGTCTTGCCCTCGCAAGCCTTCGCGATCTTAGCGCCGGCCCGCGCCGCCCCCTGGGTCTTCTCCTCGACCGCGGCTCCACTGGCGCCCCGCCTGGCGGCCAGGCGCGCAAGGTCTAGCCAAAAAGTGCAGCGCAAGGAGGAGGGGGAGGAGGGGGGGCGCATTGGCGGCAGGAGAGTGGGAGGAGGAGCAGGGGCAGCGGAGGAGGAGACGGAGGGGCAGCGGAGGAGGGGCAGCGGAAGAATTGGGGCAGGGGAGGATTTTATGGGTGACGTAGGCAAGGGCCACATCAGAGTTGGGATTGTTGAGGGCATTCGTTGGGGCGTCGGAAAGGGGTGGCATCTAAATCTTGGAATGGGCAGCCCTTCGGTCTGGAATGTCGTGGATGCTCTATCTGGAATGCCCTCGGATGCCACCTGAAGCCCTTGGATTCGCTCAGATGTACCCATGTCAATGCAGAGTGGCACTATGCGTTGCATGTCCCTGGGGACAATATGTTACGTAATGGCCCTGTCCACCTGGCAGCGGCTTTGGCCCTGGCCTTGCCCTTCCCCGCCGCCTTCAGGTGCTCCTCAGATGGCGCGATGCCCCATCAGATCTCGCATGTGGACTTCCATCCAGAAATCGTCGGCCCTCAAGGGGCCTGGCGCGGTGAACCCAGCACCCAAACGAGACGCACGGCGTCGCAATTGTTTCGGACCCACGGGTTCGATTGGGTTAAGGGGGAGGACGTGCAGCATCGCATTGCCAGCTACATTTCCTTTGTTCGCGCCAGCTGCGATCTTCCCCTTCGCAGCTTTCGGCGCCGTAGCCCCAGCAGGCGCCTCGGGTCAACCTGGAAGCCTGGAACAGAATCCCGAAGCTTTCCCCGCTGAAGCTGGGTGCGGACGTGGCGCGGGCGCGATGCGACACCGTGAAATCACACTACAGTGAGTTATTTCACTGGAATGCTGAGACACGAGCACACAGAACACATTTATATTCATACATACATGGACATTGTATTGCAAGCATCAATCAACAATACATATTTCAATTCGCAATTGCGTGACATATGATTAAATGTTGTTTAATCTCTATATCTAAATGTGCGGTGTATTAGAAATGCTAAGAATAATACCAGACTCTAATGTCAGTGGCAATCAACTGCATTTGATCTCAGATATGAAGATGATCTGTCGACAGGCAATCTTCAGATGGCCAGATCTGAAGATGGTCTGAAGATGGCATATTCGGAGCATCTTCGGACCATACGCTCTGAAGATGGCCTGCCGACAGCTCATCTTCAGATGACCCCTGAATTTACAAGGAAACACTCCAACATTCAATGCAACACACACATTGAAACTTACTACAATTATTTCAACAATATTCCGATAATATATATATATGTGTGTGTGTCAAATCGGTTTGAAACTGAAAATATACAGAGCTGAACGGACATGTCGGATGTAAGCATGATGGACGGTATGCGAGATTATGGATGTAACACAAGTTGAATTGTACATGTGCAATGAATATGATCAGCGCCGATCGATTTGATCTGTGGCTGGCACAGTCTGACATCTCCCAACTGTCTGACACTATTATTGAATCAAGTGGAGCTTCGCGCATTCACACCTCAGCGACGCAACGCAATTCGTCATGGCAGACACGAGAAACCCACAGGAGCGAAACCAATATGGACCCAACTGCACGAGGCATTCCGAACTACTAGCTCATGCGCGACAGCCTCTCAACAATTATGTATCCTGACAGAGCAAAGCGCGCCCCTCAGAGAACAGTCGATCCCCCTCCTTCTCTTCGCCCTCTCCATCGACATTATCCTCCTCTAGTGGCGATGGGGCGAAATATTGAGGATCGCCCCGGGGGGCGCTCAGCGAATGGGGGAAGAGGTGGAATGCGCGGAGCGAGCAAGTTCGGGGGGGCGAAGAGAACGATCCTGATTTTACGAGATTTGCGGCGAACGGGGGAAGAGCAACAAATGTAGATGTGCCAGCGCCTCCCCCCATCGACCTGGACAAAGAGAAAATAAGAAGCGTAGCGAACGTAACTGCGTTCGATCCTTCCCGCTCCGCAAGCGAGCGCAAACTGAATGCCCGAAATTGCAAACTGGCACCCGCCTGGTTAGGCCGTGGGCGCGCTCTGCAATTTAACATCCTGCGCAACCGCGAACGACCGCGCACTGCGTACCGGAGATAAACTCATGCACGCGATCTGACCAAGTTGTCGGCCGTGAATCGCACCAGATTTCGGATCCCTCTGAGTTTACATCGGTGTTGTGGAGTGTTTTCTGAATGTGTATTTCCAAGTTTATATGGGACTGGGACCCGCGTGCCCTGGGACCGAAACCTCTTCCTTCACTTCGCAGGAAGCCCCTTGGCGCGCAACTTAACTGCGCGAGCCTTGCCAAGCCCCCCCCCCCCCTGCACGCTGACTTTAAAATCACCTCGGCAATGCGCGCGTGCTCTGAGCTATGTTTAGCAGAGACCCCCAGAAAAAGCTTGGGCTTCTTGGTGACGGGGTCAACTGAGCAGATGCACGACTTTCGCGACGCGTACGTCACCTTCAGCGTGCCCAGCACAGGGTGGTCAATGCCCCTGAGCCCCCCCCCCCCCCCCGAACGTGCCCTTCGGCTTGCCCTTCTCGTGACCCTTGGCCTCCTTGACGAGGGCCTGAAACGCTGGGCGCGGGGGGGGGGGGGGTGGGGGGGGGGGGGGGGGTCGTGAGTTTGCGCGTGTTCGGCAAAAACGCGCAACAGCATGGCAATCTCAAATTGTTGGGACAGTTAACGGCACAGCGAAGCACGCGCAGATAGTAGCACGCAGCGCACGCAGTGTCTCAGCAATGCGCGCCCACAACGCGACCCCCCACCCCTGTTCAAGACATACTCCATGGATATGCTGAAAGCCGAGGGCCACCCCGTGGCAGGATACATAAGCGCGAATAACATGCACCCTAAATTCATCACTCCTCCCCCCCACACACACACACACACACGCACACACACACACACACACACGCGCACACGCACGCACGCACGCACGCGCGCGCGCACACACGCAAACACGCACACGCACACACGCACACACACACACACACACACACGCACGCACGCACGCACACGCACGCACACACACACACACACACACACGCACACACACACACACACACACACACACGCACACGCGCCCTTTTTCCCCGCCCCTCGGCGCTGAGGGCGATTTGTCTAATCGTCGTGCAACGCGAAATGTTTCTCTCCTGCCACCCTCAACGCGCCCCCCTTCCCCCCCCCCACCCGCCCCGCCCCGCCCGCCCGCGCGCGCGCGCACGCGCGCGCGCCAAACCAAACCGCCTTCAACGCGCGCTTCTTCGCGGGGACAACGGTCGCATCCTTGGCCTGCTTCGTCAACTCCGCCTCGTCGTCGGATTCGTGGTCGCCTGCCTTCATCCAGCGCATGGCGCCCTGGATGCCGTCTCTTCACGCGGGGGGGGGGGGGGCGCGCGGGGGGGGGAAAGGAGGCGAGGCGGGGCGGGCGCAGGGGGGCTAAACCACTGTTCCTTCTGATGCGTCTCCGTTTGCTTCTCCTCTTGCTGCTGCTGCGCTCCTTCGCCGCGACCTCCTTCTCCTTCTCGCCCCCCTCCTCCTTGCCCCCCTCCTCGCCCCCCTCCTCCTATTCATCAACCGCCTCGCCCTCTCCCTCGCCCCCATCCCCGCCCCCCCGCGGGAGTGCGCGCGGAATGGGCGGGGGCGAAAAAAAGGTGGGAGATGGCGGCGGCGGAAGGGGGGGCAGGAGGGGCGGCAGGAGGGAGGGGGCAGGATGGAGGGAGGGCAGTAGGGGGGGGGGGGCAGGAGGGAGGGATCTGAAGCGTTGTCTGAATAGCGCTATACACATTGCATGGACATGGGTAGCTGATTTTTGAATTGCAGCTGCAGCCGCAGCGGCCGCGCCGCCCTAGTGCATTTGCATATGGAGGGGGGGCGGCGCCGGCGCTCGAGGGGATGTTTTGCGCAGCCCGATGGAAAGGCGAGCCACTGATGCCGGTAGGCCTGGAGAGGGAAAACTGCAATCTGCGAAACGCCCCAGAAGAAGATTTCGCAGCAGAGCAGAAGTTCCGGGCGGAGGAATTGCGGATGCGTAGGGGGGGGGGGGGAGGTGAGTTGGCGATGTAGGAGAAGTAGGAGGAGGAAGGCGCGATTCTGCGCTGCTAAAGGCTACCCCAAGAAGCCACCCCTGCGATCGAGCAGGCGCACGCTAGGAGGCAAGCTGCTGAGCACAGTGCGCTGGCAACTTCGCGCCACGCACCGAAACGCAGTTCTGGCCATCGCTCGGGCGTGCGTGGTTATTGTTAATGTTATGTGGTTTGTTTGTTTGGTTTGGTTCATGTGTTTTGTTTGGTTTCGTGCGTGGCTTTTTCGCCACATGCTCAAGAGTGCTCCTCGATGGTCCTCGCCGAAAGAACAAATGCACACGTCCGAGCGATGCCGAGCGTTGAAGAGATAATGCAACCGGCCGCCGCGGCGCCCGTCATCGCACCCGCGCGAACGACGCCCAGTGGATCTCGCAATCCGATCGCATCGTGCGGCCTGTCGCCAACCACTGCGTGAGCGCCATCATCTCGCTCTTGGGGGCGCGAAGTCAGCCGCCTGGCCCTCTGCATCTTCTTCTGCGGAGCCCGAGCAGCTGGGGCCCGAACAGCTCGCAAAGTCAGCCGCTTGGCCCTCTGCATCTTCTTCTTGGGCGACGGCTCGGGAGATGCCTCGCTCTTGATCGAGCCCCTGGAGCCCCTGGGGCGAGAGATGGCGTTCTTCACGGCGGCAGGGGGGGGGGGGGGAGCTGCGGGTCAGGAAGCGGCGCAGGCGGGAAGTTCACCTCCTTCCTACCGAGCGTAACCTGCGGAACCATTACAATGTTGATGGCCGCTCCTGACCCCCATCCCCTCGCCCAAAATGGAAGGGCGGCGCAGAGGGCGGGGGCGGGGGCAAGGGCGAAACTATCGGCCCGCTGGATCCCATGGGCCCGACACTGAGCCAGCCCCCCACACAGCCAAACGTCGCCGTTCCTTTTTTGAGGGGCGGGGGGGGGGGGCTCAACATTGCAGAATGGGCAACCTGAGTGGGCGTCGCCTGGGGGATCGGCTTCGGAGCGTAAGCGTGGCTGCATTTCTCGGCGGGCGACTTCTCCGAAATCCCCCTGCGCTTCGCGACGACCGTCTCGGGCGTCGTCGGGGCGGGCGGACATGGCGTCGTCGGGGCGGGCGTCGGCGCGCGCTCGTCATCAGGGTCAGAAGGCCCATCTTTCATCTCCACCCTGACCTCCTGGGACTCAGCGCCAGACTCGCTCCCGTCGCCGCCCTTCTGGCCCTCAGGTGCATTGGCCGCCGTGGCAAACGCGCCCCAAGAGAGGCCGACCTAGCTTCGCAACTATCAGCCAAAATGGCTACGGACACGGAGGTCGGGGGATTACAGACCCGTTATTCATCATCGTATTCATCATCCTCTTCCTGCTCCTCATCCTCCTTCTCATCCTCCTTCTCACCCTTTCCTCCTCCTCATCCTTCCCCCCCTCCTCCTAGGCCATCCCCTCCTCATCCCCGTTCTCACCCTTCTCCTCTTCGGAATCTCACGGAACGAATCCTGAGGTTACAATGGCAAAGGACAAGGGGAACATCACGAGTACGATTCGTATTCAATCTCGGATACAGTGAATCCAAATGCAGAAACCAAAACGCTAGAACGATTTCGGCCGCCGTCCACCGAAAACCAGTTCACCAATGCAGTTGGCACCAGAACCTCGATCCAAGCGCATATCAGAATCTGAAAATCTACCCGACGGCGACCCTCAAGGGGGATCCGTGGTTCTTAACCCCCACCCTGATCGGCCAATGGCTGACTACTCCTATAAACTGACTGG